>BLKR01001558.1:0-274331 GCA_011170035.1 Teleogryllus occipitalis
ATGCGGGGCGATGCGGGGCGATGCGGGGCGATGCGGAGCGATGCGGGGCGATGCGGGACGATGTAAGGCGATGCGGGGCGATGCGGGGCGATGCGGGGCGATGCGGGGCGATGCGGGGCGATGCGGGGCGATGCGGGGCGATGCGGGGCGATGCGGGGCGATGCGGGGCGATGCGGGGCGATGCGGGGCGATGCGGGGCGATGCGGGGCGATGCGGGGCGATGCGGGGCGAGGGGCGCGACTTCACCGCCATCTGTGCGATCGGCAAGGAGGAAGAGAGAATGTGTTCCTTGGTGGACAACTACTGATGTAATTAGTCCCGTTAGTGTAGTGAATGTTTTATCGGGGGAAGTCGTGGTGTTTCTTCCCAACGGAACCCAAGATTCAGCGTCGACCCACACATCGGGTGGTTTTCTCTTTCCATGCGTCTCCCTCCAGCGGGCCGCTCCTTAGCCGGGACAAGCTCTATGCTCTCAACTGGTCTCCCGAAATGTGAGTTAGTGAACATCACGTAAGTATAAGTATGTATGTTTGTAAGAGGTGGAGGGAACGAAGATGGGGAAAGAAAAGTAGCATGCAGTCCTTCGCGTGTTTGTTAGGGTAGTACTACTCCAGCATTCGCCTGCTGTTGAGCGGAGAAACCACGCAAAACTATCGATCAAAGCAGCCTGCAGCTAGAATTCCCCTTCAAACTAGTGTCAGAAATCCGCCACAGTCGGTGCTCGAACCCGAGGATCTCCCGGTCAACACTGCTGCAGATGCAACGGTGTCGTCACGGAGCTGTCACAGCCGGTGTGCAGATGGCGCTCGCTGAGGTGCTCGCGGCGTCGTTGGCCCTGCCAAGTCGCGAGCGGGCCGCTGCCGCCGCCCCCGCCGCCTCGCGCGGGGATAATTTCGAGTGATGATCTCTAAAAGGCGCTTTACTAGCCGTAAATACGCAACGAGGCGTCAACTGGCAGCTGGTCGCGCGGACCGCCGCGGCGCGCCGCCCGCCTGCCACGAGCCCCTGCACGGGGCGGCGCGGGGCCGCGCCGCTCTGCGACGCGACGCGACACGATGCGGTGCGGCCTCGGCGAAGGCGCTCCGGGCGGAAGGAGGCGGCGCTTGGAAGGCTCACACCTCTCTAACTCACCGTGGTAATTAGGTGCAAATTCATACAGCGTGCATTAAACGACATGCAAAGTTTTAAGTGTTTACACACATTATTTGCTGATTCGATGTTATAGAGGATTTGTCGTAACCCACATCGTTTTTTTTGTCATATTATTTTATTAGGAATCAAAATGCTATGTCAATTTAAGGTAGCTGTCTATCTGAGAACAATAAAAAATCGTGAAATTGGGTGTTTTTCAATATTTATTGTGTCATTTGCTCTGTTTTATCCATTTTTAAATGCTTCAAACCATTTCTCGCCACGTTTCTTAATTTTTGAGAAAATATTTTTTTTCGAAGCGAGTGGCAACTGTCAAGCTGTTAGTGAGTGAACTTCTGTTCACGATTCCTTTTGCAGAATTAGGTACTAAGCACATTGATGCATGTCAAACATCGTAAACCATAAACTATTATAGATCTATGTATTTCTTTTTGCAGCATGTAACCCGTGGTTTGCTCTAGTAAATGAACTAGAATAGTTAATTTGTCACTAAAAATTTCAGTTTTATTAACTGAAATGTCCAGAATAGAAAATATAAGAATACAAGAACAGAAGAAAAATATAAACAATTATTTTTCTCAAATAATCAAATCCTGACTCTAGTTTTCACAGAACCTTTGCTATTCTAGTTCATTCACTAGAATATTCACTTGTGATTAACTTCTTCTAATGCCAATCTTCTTGGAATAGTTCAAATTATTACAATATGTCGATTTGTTGTAGAATTATGATTTTGAAATAAAAATTTCCTTTTATGACAATTATTTATAAACAAATTGAACATTTTTTAAAATTATTTGATCTCTAAAATCATAAAGAAATCAAATGTACAAGAGAAAACAAAATAGACCCAAAATTCTAGAATTTTTTTCTCAGGTACACAGCTACCTTAATACATGGAGTTTATAATGTAATAAAAATTAGGTTGTTACGATGTTTTAAACGCTTAGTTTACAAGTTAAAATTTGTGGTAGGTTTGTGAAACCTCAAGTGAAACGAAGTATATCATGGTAATATATCTCGTAATTTTTAATTAAAGCCTTTCCCAAACTGTTATGACATTCAATTTCTTTGGATATTAAAATTATATTTGTAAATAATTGGAATGATTGATGAAGAGAAAAGGTTTTAAAATTGAAGTGATTTAGTTTGCAATTGAAAATACTATAAATCTTAAAGTTCTAAAAACAATATTGTGTGACACTTCCAACTATTTTATGTTCCGTTGTCCGTACACCATACGTTTTTAATTAGTGTTGATTGCTGCTATGATGTTTTCACTAAATATTTTAATTCTGGTACGTAAACACATAAATTTGAGAGTATAAAATTATTTTCCGCTTAACACAAAAAGTCAACAGAAAGATATATTGGATAGTTTTGGGAAATTGTAAAATGGCAAAATAAAAAAAATATTTAAAAGTTATTGGGTAAAATATATTTTTTCATGTCATTAATTTTATTGAAATTTCATTAATGAGATGTAATCTCTCTATTTGGCAAATTTCTTTCAATTTTATGTTCATTCAATATTTGAAGATTAATTTTGTTAAACGTGTCTCATTATATCAACTGAAGGAGGAAATCATCTGTATATATTGTAGAGCCGTGAATTTGATTTGAAATAGCATAGGTTTTGTTACACTGTTAGATAGACAATTCCGTGGAATTTACAACTAGAAATAAGTGTGAAGTACATGAAGCTTTTAAACAGTTTGTTGGCCTCCAGAGCTTTCAAATCTGGTACCCAACGGAGTAATGGTCGCACAAATGTATTGGTTCTCTACAACGATCTGATAGATCTCTGATACGATATTTCGAAATCGCTACTACGACTTCGGAATTACTAAAATTTTGTCTAGATGTGGCATTTGTAAGTATTATTTGTAACTTCAAATAGGACGAGCTTACATGAACGGTCTGCATTAGGAAAAATAAATTTACTACAAGAAGTATATTTTAGAGACTTATTCCACTTTCTGTTGGTGTTTTTTCTTTTGTTATTAAATATACAATATATTTGACACAAATTATCACTATTGAAGAGGAGTTTGAAATATGTCATTGACGTAAGAAAAAGTAAAATTTATTCATTGTTATTTGTCTGATTAAGTGATAATAAGTTAAATAACTTTAAGCCTTAGTGATCCCAAAGAAATATAAATATTGTCAAAGTCTTGTGAACAAGAAAAATAAGCTAACCTTGTTTCTTCTCGATTATAGATTCTACGGTTATTATTGTAAAGTTGCCTCATTAACCAAATACATAATAAAATCAATTATTATTTGGTGTTCAGACGTGTCGTAACAAGGAAAAATTTTAAAATAATCAAGCGAGTGTTCAAACAACGTAACGCGAAGACAAGTTTTGGATCGATACACTTGTTCTCGCAGTGGTGGTTCCGCACTCAACTCCTAGCTTCTGGCAACGTTCCCCCGTCGTCATTGGAGTACGCCCGCGCGGGCGCACAGAGGCGCGCATTGTTCGAGGCCGGAGCGGGAGCAGGGGGCGGGGGCGGGGCCGGGGGCGGGGCCGGGAGAGCGGGCGGGGGCGGCGCGACGCTCTCGCGACCGCTGAATAAGTAAACGCGCGCTGCCGTCGCGGCGCCTGGCGGTGTTCTTAATAATGCCGCCAGCCCTGAATAAATAACTGCGGGCGAGAGCGGCCCACGCCACCCGCTATTCTTAGCGGCGGGGGCGGAAGCAGCGGGGTGGCCGTCGAGGAGCTGGCGGCGACGGAGGAGGAAGCGTGGACGTCGGCGGGCGCTGCGACACGGCAGAGAGTAACGGCCGCGGCGTGGAAGGCGATGGTGGAACGGACAGAGCGTTAACCGACAAGGTGCTGAGCCGGAGGCGAACGGAGGACAGCGGCTGTCAGGTGACAAGGCAACGGGACGTACACCGAGGTAACTGTTAGTTTAAAACACAAGCCGATAAGAGAATGTTACAAAAAAACAGAAAAATTGGAAGAGGATGGAAGTGGAAATGGCAGCGTCAGCAAAACATTAGTGTTGAGGAGAAGGTGGTAGGTAAGTAGGTAAATGGAAGCAGTAAGTAGTGCTGAAGGCTGCGTACGAGAAGGTGAACGATGCACTGCAGTAATGGTGATAAACCCGCAACCGTCACTGTGGGTGGTATGGGGAAGAAGGGTAAGCAAAGAGATAGGAGCGATCGAGGGGGCAGGCGCCGCGTCGGCCATGTCCGGTGCCCCAGAGCCAACCGAAGAGTGGGCCAGCACGCGAGCGAATCGAAGAGTCCAAGCCGCCGAAGCCTACTTTTCCACAGGCGAGCGGCGCCCCTTACTTTTTCACAGGCGCAATTCCGCGAGAGGAGCTGGCGTTCAGGAGAAAATAAACGCTCTGGATAAATAATCCCGAGTCGCTGGCGGCGACGTGGGGACCCGGAGACGCCCCGTCGGGACCTCAGAAGCCCTGGCGGACGAAGAGGGGGTCACACGACGGGAATGTTTTCGCTTCGCACTTCAGCAGGGGGAAAAATGTGTGGTCGGAAAAAGTACTATCTGGTGTCAATGTAAAATTTGTGCGTCGTTTCCGGGACAATTTGAGTCATGTTTTGAGTATACGGTTTATAAACTCTTTTATGATTTCTGTTCTTCATTGCTCAGATTTCAGAATTTCTAAGAGATTCCCTCAGGGTTTGAAGATATTACATAAATGTAAGGGTACCATAAGTTGTGGGATAATATACTGAAAAAAATTTGGAAATATTTTAGATTATTTTACATTGATAAATTTAAATACCTATTTCATACGACATACCTTTGATCCCTCTAAGGAAATTAATAAACCGTGGAAAATAATTTTACAGCAGAATGAATTTCTTACTATCCCGTTATTATTTGAACTACTAGTGTGTATAAGCAGACAACTCAACTTATTTTATTTTAATCATATAACTCAAATCATTGCTGTGAATAATGAGACAATTCGACTTATGTAGCTAGGATTTATGATTTTACTAAATTGCAACCTTTACTCAGCTACCACAATGAATTTCGCCAATCTGAGTATTCACAAATGAAGAGAATAATTAAAAGAATCGTTTAGTACACTTACCTTAAGTACAACAGAAAATTGATTTAACAGCTTATTCACTAAAATCAAAAATATATTTGTACGCCAGTTTTTCCCTTTCGAACTATTAGGTGGAAAAGGCCAAATAGCGAAACAATTAAAATCAAATCCCACACATGCACTACAAATCATATATTGCAAAACTAAAAGGAAAAAAAATTCCTTCGTAAAATAATGTTAAAAAACCCATGAAGCACAATTGTCGCTACACGAGGAAAATATCTCTCTCAAAAAATTCATTGTATTTGTGCAGAGGCTTTGTTCAGTACACTCGTACCAACCTGTCGTTAGGTTGGGATTTGGGTCCTGATAACCCATGCTACATAACACACACTTCCGCTTACACGTTTACTGCGAAGATAGCGTGAACGTACGTGCACCAGATCCTATCGCTTTGAGTGGATATGCTAATGCCGTGACGGCGGCGGCGGCGATGGTGGCGGGTGGGGCGGTCGGGCGGTGGAGGGGGAGGGGGAGGGGGCTGTGGAGTCGGCACCCCGGGGTGCGAGCACGCCGTCGCCCCTCGCCGGGAGGCGGGCCACGGGGCGGAGGAGCCAATCCGCGCCGCCCCGCTCACCCGCCGCCGCCGCCAGAAACGAGCGGCCGAACGCTCTCAAAGGGCGGAAATTCCTTGGGGAGCGGCGCCTTTGTGCCCTGACATTTTTCTTCGCAGTCACCTCCCTCCCCCCGCCGCAACGGCCACGCTGGCCGTCTGGAGGAGAGGCGCAACCCCCTACCGACTCTCCGTCCTCGAGCGGGGCTTGGGAGTGGAACGTTTCTAAGCCTGACATTTCGGACAAGAAGGTAATTTAGGGCCTTGGGTCTGGAAAGATGTAGATATCTCTCTAGAGGTTTTTTTTACCGGGAGGCATCCAAAAAGGATATTCATTGAAATTCCGGAACGGATTTTGATAATTTCATCGAAAATTCTTTCAAAATCTTTTTTTCCCACCTACCACAAATCTTCAACTAAAACTAGTGCCTGGCACGTTTACAAACATTATTATTATAAGCAGTAAGAATTTAATTTTCACTTTAGGGAAAGACCTGGGAAAACTTTACGGGAATGCCATGAAACACAAACAATTTTTTGATGATAATTTTTCTTTGACATTATTATATTAAAATTAAAGGAGGTTCTTGCGAGTTGGTAATATTTAATTTTCACAGTTCAATTCTTTAACGTTTCCGTTCTGAGCTCGACTTTCATTAAAACTCGTTTTCCAAAAGCACCACACTTGACAGGGAGGTTACCTCCTATTCATTTTCTGTACATCATGATTATGCTTTAACGAGCTAACATGGAGAGAAAATGGGCGGGGAATATTTTTTTCATTAAAATTATGCATTGTAATTTCCCCATGGAAGTGTTATGCAATTCACATACCTTCCTTAGTAAGTCATTGACGTACTTATCACGAATAAAGCAAGTGTGATTTTCATGTCGGTACACAACAAAGTAATAAAACGAAACGTACGCAATTAATTGCAAACATCGCACCGCAAAACATGCATAATACACCACAGAACAACGAGAACGCCACCCTTGTGTAGATGGCCCTTGATGACGAAGAATCTTCAATCTGCTCGAGGCGACGTCGTCACATCAAGAATGCAAATTGCAGCAAGTAAAGGGTGGCGGCGCGGCGCGCGGGCGAACCGGCAGCCAATGTCCGGAGTGCGCGCTGCCGCTGCCGACGCACCACGCGCGTGGCGCCCGGCGCGGCGCGGCGCGGCGCGGCGCTCCCCTTGAGAAATAAATCCTCCAGAAACAACGCGGCGCCTTGGAGGCGGCCCCGGCCCCAGCCGACGTAAAGGCGAAGGGTTTAATGATATTAAACCCTAAATTACAATGCAAATTTGAACAAGGGGAACAAGAGGAGCCTGATGAAATGACTCCCGGCGCGGGGGCGGGGCGCTGGGAGAGGGCGCCGAAAGGGAAGTCGCGGCGCTAGGGGCGGCGCCGCCTAGCCCTAGTCAGGGGCGTCAAGGGCGTCGTAAGGAAGGGCGTAGGGGTTACGGGGACGTAGGCGACGACAGGGATGACAAGACTAGCGTAGGCAAGGGTCTCGGATGCTTCAGGGGCGTCGGGAACAGCATACTGTCAACAGCATGGGGACATCGAAGGAGTTTGAGTCGTTGAGTGTGTGAAGTATGAACCGAAGTCCTTTGTGGAGGAAACGGTTGGTTTATATGTTTGGAAAGAAAATTATAATAATAACGGCGCAGTGAAGATGCGAAAAATTAAAAATTAAAATAATTCCATTGACACACTTGAACGGAACACCAGAATCGAAGATATTATTGAAAAAGAGACATACCTCCAAGAAATACGTCTTTTGAGGAAAGAAAATTATTCAAATTCAGTTCAAGATTCAATGATTATCGAATACCGTTTAACATTGGAGAAATACCATTATTGAATTGAAGGGCTCAGTATGTTATTTAAATCCAGTATGGACTTATATGCAAGTGTACTGAGTTTAAAAGTTTAAAAATATATTCCCTTGTTCTAGTGAGTCCTTCAATTCAATATTTTCCATCGTACTAGAGAAGCGTCACAATTCGTTGATGGAAAAACTGGAAACCAACGGAAATGCTGACGTCTCACTTTTGGATTCCTCTCACCAATTATCAATTCAGAACGGGATGAATGAAAGAATAACGGCGATGCACGTTAAGACTGCAAAGCTATTCTTAATTAGACAAGTGGTGGAATCTAAAATAGACGCAGGAGGTTCACAACGAGGCTGAGCTAGTGAAATTCACATGTGGTATCACCCGAGAAGGGCGAAGCTTCTAGGGAACAAACGAAGCAGCCATTTTCTCCTCTTTACGCGGATCGCACAGTAACATGCACGTCGCACGCGGCGTTAACGCCGTCGGGGCCAGCGCTTACGACGGCGGGGGGTGGGGTGGGGCGGGGGAGGGGGCGATGCAGACAGCGATGCGCCGCGCTGCAAATGCGAGTAGCGCTGGCGCCTGCAATGCGCTGCCGGCGCGTCATATAACAGGGCAGGACACTATAACCAGCGCGACTTCCAGATTATCACCGCCCGAACAATAGAGGGGCTGTGACGCTGGGGCTGATGCTCGTGGAGGAGGCGGAAGGAAGATGCGCTCGAGAAGGGGGTCTCTGCGATGTTTGAGTGCTGCTTCTGAGGGTGTACTTGTACTGAAAAGGACAGACGGCTTCAGTGAACATTACAGTGGTGAAGAGGTTGAAAATTTGAGAGATCTTGTTTTTACTGAAGCTCTTTTGGTTTCAAATTCAATAAATATGGAAATAAATACCATTTTGAAGCGCTTAGGATATACATGACATTCTTTTAAAGAGAAGTATTAAAATGAACGTGAAAGAAGGTGTACTACGTAGTACTGGGATGGAAAAGTATTTTTTCTTTCAATTAGGTCGGCGTAACACCCAACATTCTCGACTTTGTGAGGAAACAAAGTTTGAAGTCTAAGCATACGCATGCACATAGGGGAAGGGTAGAGGAATCTTGGTCCCCCTAAGCATTTCAAATAGTGCTCCGTAGCCTTATATAAGAAAATATTTTATTTCCGTATATATGATAAATTCCTTATTTTCCTCTTTTTTTAAGCAACCAATTTGGGGAATTGATATCCTCCACTTGGAGAACACCATTTGGCAACCTTGTGAATGATTTGACATAAAATTAATTGTATTTATTAATTATATAATTAAAATTGTAATTTTGTTCATTTATTTTCTAGTAAAATATGGCATAAGAAAATTTAAAAAAATGTTTAATAGAAAATGGGCGAAGAGATGGCCAGAAATGATGTTGCCCCCTCTCTTGTTTTACGTTCCACACGCCTACGGTTTTAAGAAGCTTGTAGACTCTTACGGGACGCTGCTTACCATTTCTTAGAATTTTAACGCTAATTGAAAAGAAAAATGGTATTTCGCCTATCTCTAGTTGATTCTCAAATACGCCCAGAACGATAAGATGGTTCATTTTCTAAAATTGTCCTTACTCTGTTGATGCTCGTGCTATGTCATCCAATTCAGAATGGTAAGGAAAAAAATGCTAAAGGACTATTTAGACATTTTCCAGACTGAAGCAAGTGTCAATCGAGATTTTACAACAAAGATTTGGTGAGGCTGAAATGGGAGGCGGCTGCACTGAGACGAGCCTGCGAGAGTCGAGGGGGTGGCGAAGGCGGAGGCGGGAGCAGGGAGTGGATGGGGACACAGACGGTCGCGGGTGCTCAAGCAGGGACGGGGTGAAAGAAGAGGTGGAGTTGAAGAGTGAGGAAGCGGCGGCAGGCGTGCGGGTGGAAGTGGGGGCGGGGGCCCGGCGCGGAGGTGGAAACGGGGGTGGAACGAGGGCGGAGGGGGGATGGAGGCAGAGATGAAGAGGAGGCGGGGCGGGGATGGAGGATGGTGTGGTTGAGTATAGGCGTGGCGGGCATGAAGACGGGGACGGAGGCAGGAACGGCGGTGGAGACAGAGGAGTTGCGGCGGGAGAGGCGGGGGCAAGGGCGAAGGAGGGGGCGGAGGGGGGCGAGCACGAAGACGGCGACTGAGGTGGGAGCGAGGGTGGAGGCGAGAAAGGCGAATGCAGAGACGGAGACGGGGTCGGGAACAGAGGCGGGGGCGGGAGCGGGGGCGGGGGCGAAGGTGGGGGCGGAGATGGGACGAGCACGAAGACTGGGACTGATGTGGGAGCGAGTGTGGAGGCGAAAGACGGAGGCAGAGACGGTGGCGGGGGCGGGGGCGGAGGCGTAGGAGGGGTGGAGGTGGGGCGGGCACGATGAGGGGACTGAGGCGAGAGCGAGGGTGGACACGAGAGAGGCGGAGGCAGAGACGGAGTCGGGGCCGGGAGCAGAGGCTGAGGTGGGGGCGGGGGCGTAGGCGTGGTGGCAGCGGCAGGTGCACGCGTGCGCGCAGGGCGATGGCAAGGTGCAGGTGGAGGCCGTGCCAGGCCACCGCGCGGAGGCATTCCGCACCGTGCCTTGCATTCATTAGCCCGAGTAGTGGAAGCGAGCAGCGTACTTAAAGCAGCGGATGAAGTTTCGAGGGGAGGTCCAGTCGGAGTCTTTGTTGTGGATGTTCCACTACATAATACGACCGCCCCTTTCACAATATGACGATGATAAAGATATGGTGCTAATGGTAGGGTTAAGAATGATTCTCTTCCATTTCAAATTTGCAACCTTCTTAATTCTACGATGTCTTAACTTACGACAATCGTGATCCTTATTGTTTGTAATAAGGGTTCTGTGAGAATGATACAAAAATGAAGATAAAAGTCTAAATTCAAATAGTATGACAAAGAGTTGGGAAAATGAGCTAATGAAACGTTTTCCAAATAATTAGAACATATTCTAAGCAATAAGACGAACGTAAATGAGGTTTACTTTGCAATACCTAAAATGGTAGTAAAACCAATGTGCGTTTAGACAAGTTGAATCATTAATATATTTCTTGTTTAAGGCACATTAGTAACTCACACTGTAATTTAGTTCAGTGTGAGTTACTGTAGTCCCCACTGACGTCAGAATTTTTTTACCCTCTGTAAGTACTTATAATGTCTTTAATACTTGACATCCACAATTTTGTATTAATAAAAAATAAGAATCACCGGTTATCCTAAATAATGTCATGAATAATTATTTCACGCTAATTATTACAAAATGTAATTTTGCGTTGAATATAAAATGAATTTATGAATATGATAGTTCCAATAAATACATAATAAAATCGAGTGTTAAGAGTGTGCTCTTTGACCCATTTCTGAAACACAATTCTTAAATTACAATTTGAACCTCATTTACAAATTCATTCACAACATGAAGTATACTTAAACACTATCAATAACACCCGTCGTAAGCATTCCCTCGAGAACGAAAAATCTCCCATTTTACAGTCAGCCATTCCAGTGCGTCGGCGGCGGCAGCAACGCCGTTTCAAGTCAGTCGCCATTCGGCGAGTGACGTCGCCTGAAAAACTCGGTCGCCGAGCGCCGACATTCCACCTTCAGCTCCCAGACCTTGCGCACCGTAAAGAATGACTGCGCCGCGACGCTAAGCGTACCCGCCGCCGCCTCCGTCGCCGCCACCGCCGCCGCCGCCGCCGCCGCCGCCGCCGCCGCTGCCGCCTCCGCCGGCGTCGTCGCCGCCGCCGTCACTGCAGTCCGTGCCGCCGCCGCCGCCGTCGTGGAGTCGCGCGCTGTTTATTTCGCGAATGTTTCTCCCCGAGCGACTTCCAGGGCTCGCTGGAATGGCTACCATAAAGCTCCGTGATATGAAATACGCGGGGTAACAAGTCACTCGGCGTGACGTTGAGTGCTCGGGGCAGCCGGATCGGCGCGGCGCGGCGCGGCGAGGCTGGAGCAAAAGGCGCATGTTAAATCACAATAACCGCAAAGGCGATGATGAAGTGTCCCGGCGACGTCTCGCGACGCCGTCGATCCTCGCGGCGGCAGACGGAGATCGCTTTATTGTATTATGCGCCAATGGACAGCTACGGCGTCGTCACGCGTCTGGGCAATGCACGTCGCTGGCAGTGAAGTTTGAATTAATATGCATGGATATCCAGGTTTTACATAAGGATTATTTATAATTGAAATAAATTACCATCATTTGAAAATATGTCTGATGGCAAATACAAGTTGGCAGCTTTGATGTCAAAGAAAAGAATGAATGAGTTAAAGAAATGTAATATTTAAAAGAAAGAGGTTCCGACAAAATGAGATCTCTTGTTCTTTTTTTTCTGTTTATTCCTGAAATCATGTATTCTTTTACTGCGTTCATATAATAGATTATTTTTAAGTTGATTTAGTACTTAGAACTGTTCTTTGAGGTGATGTTGATGTATGGAAATTTAAATTTCATTCTAAATATTATGCTTTGTGTTGAAATTACGCTTTCAAGTGGTGTCAAATGCGATATTAAATATTAATATGGAAGAAAATTTAGTGGTGGAAAGCATAAAATATAAGTTTCAATACCTCTAAACTAAGGAAAATATAGAAGATTTCAATTAATACATAGAAAATGACACAAAGAAATAATATTTCAAAGTTAACAACTGATTCACGGTTATGCTTTAATAATTATTTTCAGAGACGAGGTCATCAGAGGAATTACTTAAGTAAAAAGTTTTCAGGAATATACTCAATCTTTAAAAGAGGTAAATATTTTAACAAGAGGTGGTATCAATAAATCAAATTCTAATCCTAATTTGTAAATTAACAAATTTGAATCTAAATTCAATATTTTTTCAACTCTGGCGCCATCAATTTCTTCCTCAAAACCAAATAACAAGTCATAAAAATATGTAATAAAATGCGCAATGACGTCATTTATTTGCAAAAGTAGAATTCAAGTTTAAGATTAACAATTGATACTTTTCCAATCAGAATGAGTTCCTTTTTATACCATTCACTTCATTTTGCAAAGCGTATTTAATGGAGAGAGTTGGAAATTATACACCCATTTTGAGCAACAATCACCCTCGAACAATCACAAAAGCGCGGCGGATAAAGAATCGAAGCATGTTATTGGTAGGAGGCTTAATAAATCAGCGATTGGTTCCGGAGCTCGTGCAGCAGCGGACCGAATGTCAATGGGGAGTGCCGGGCTCCGATTCCGCCCGGGGCGCTCCGCGGACTCGCCCACGCCCGCCGCCCGCCGCCCGCCGCCCGCCGCCCGCCGCCCGCCGCCCGCCGCCCGCCGCCCGCCGCCCGCCGCCCGCCGCCCGCCGCCCGCCGCCCGCCGCCCGCCGCCCGCCCACCGAACCGCCCGCGCCCGCCAGCGAGGGCGCGACGAAACGCGGCCGCGCCACGTGCACACGGATCGTCGTCCGGAAGAGCGAGCGAGCGGCCACGGAAAACTAACCTTCCTCGAGGATGGCTCTAAACCACCAGAAAAGGTTGCGATTTTCTACGCTATGAAAATATATTAAAAATATGTCATACATGACTTTTTTCTGAGTTTCCTTGGACAAGTGTTTTTTTTTAATTTAATTTGTGTGTGTTTTTGTTTTTTTGTTGTGTGTGTGTGTGTGTGATGAATTATAAACGTGTGTTTATATTAATGCTCATTAATGGGTGTAATAATGTATGGATGTAATATTTATATACTGTTTGTACATGTTGATATGCGTATATTCAAAATGTTTAATAGCATTATAAAATCGAACAAGAGGAGTTTTTTTTAAATTTTTTTGAGAGTGCGGCTACGTCAAGCGGAGAAGTTACAGGAGCTGCGAAACGTTTCAATATATCGCATGTGAGTATTGTTTTTATTGCATTTTGCATCATACAAATGTTTTATCAGTCTCATTATTTGGAAATTTATTTCTTTTCAAGAATGAATGACAATGAAAATTCTGAAGTGAAGAACTACGAAAAAAAGAGGAAGAAATACATTGTTCGTAGATTTTAAAAATAAATTTTCATCTAAAATTGTAAGTTAGGAATCAAAGAGATTAAAATAAATATTACTGTCCTCTCAAAGAATTTTGAAAGAAACAAAGAATAATTTGGGGATATATTATTGATAAAAAAAGTTGACTGTATCTTTGATATTTGAAATCGAAATCGATATTCGAAATTCAAAATCGATATTCCAAATAAAGAGACGAGTGAAAATAACGAATTGAAAATTCAACGACATTTAATTTTTTATTTGAAATACAGGAAGTAGGAAGCTGCTGGATGTTGTAAAAGGAAAGATCGGTCAGGACGACCGAAAACAAATGATACAGAATTTTGAAAATTTTCCCCAAATACGAGTTCCATCAATTCCAAAATTTCCTTATATATAAAAGTAAAATGGACAAGATTAAAACGAAGGATGCATTTCTAATAAAAATGAGAGTGAATGAGAAATCAGAAAAAGAATATTTCAACTAAGGCACTACCACAATACACTAGATAAGAGATGTTAATGCGTACAAACTTCTCTGCGCTGAGTCAACTGAAGTTTAATCGTAGATGATTCAGTTCAATTTATGTTTAAGGAAAAAAATTATTTGAACCTTTTTAACCCATTAACGCACAGCTTCCTTATTATGAGGACGCACACTTCTGATCAACTGCGTTTATGGGTTAAATCTTAACATTCGTTTATTTAAATGTTTTATATTATTTGTAAACGTATGTAAACACTATTTCAGATACGTCCACTTGTAATTTTACTGATGATCTTTGGGATATCAACATCTACAAGACGATATTTCATATTTCCTTAAATATTTGCCGATAAAGTGCATATTCGTGTAGCTGCTGCTACATTTAGATTAGCCTCCAAGAGGGCATGCGTGAGCGCAGTGTTTGAGTGTGAGTCGGTGCGGGTGTGGGGCCCGCGAGTGTCGGCGTGGAGGCGGTGGAGGCGGCAGCTGCGTGTGTGTTTTCCCCGCTGTTGACCAGAGCCGCATTCATTCACACCTCGCCATTGTTGACTCTGGCGCGGCGCACCGCTCCGGCGGCCGCCGACGGACCCGCCCCTTCACTCTCTCTTTCCAGCCGCCGTGCAGTTTGGCATCGCTTTCCAGGATACCAATATGTTAACTAACAGGGCTCGGATTTATACGGAACAATGTCTGCCTAAATATGTACTACATATAAATGGACAAAAATATTCAACATGTGGTTAAAATAGGGCTAAAATCGGATAAAAAGTTAGAAATAGAAAGAATAACATATTAATCAAACTTTCAAGCTGCAATAATGAAACGACCGAATAACTTAGTTGTAATATTAGCTACAAAACTAAATTAAGCATAGTATAAAAATTTTAAGGGCCACTTGGTCAACTGGTTTTTAAAACTGTTAATGCAATTTTACTGTAAATTACACTGGAGCCGCTAATAAGTAGTAATGCTAATGTGACCGTATTATTTTTTTAAAAGTGATTGCACCAAAATAGAAGGTTTTTACGTCGTATAAAGCGCATTCTGAAAGCAATTCTTTTCTTACAAAAACTCCACTCGACAATGATTAATAGAGATAATCTTGAACGTCGCAACACCTGGTGAAATTAAATATCTACTACTAAATCTGATGCGCCACTTATAGTAATAGAATCATTTTATTCACCACTATATATTATTTACAAAACTAATAGTTGAAAATCATATTTAATGAATAATTCTGAAAGAATCTGTATTATATTGGAATAAAATGTTGAGACATGCAACGATATTTTAGTTAACCTAAAAAAATGTGAAAATATATACTACTATAGCTGATATTATGGGAAAAAAAATTCAAAATCGTTTCATATATCTTCAAAACGCCTAATTCATAAATAAATGTCATAATTTTGATATGAGCTAATGAAGAAACAAATATGTAATTACATACAAAACCTAGTCTTGCGAATTAACTATTAAGCTGTCTCTTTTCACTTACTGACGCAAACGGACACATTTCAAAAGCATCCCATGGTCAAGATTTCCTAACACTAGACCTCATTTCCATGAAGGCACAGCTCAATTGCTCAGAGATGTTGCACTTTCACTAAGGGATTGCCAATTGCATCCAGTTTTTACTTGTTCGCCTACCAGGTACTCACATAATAAAGAGAAACTAGCGTACCTGTGCGAGAACTCTCGCTTGTCAAACCCCACCTTCTTCCCTATTTTTCAATTTCCATATTAAGCCAGTAATATATATATATATATATATATATATATATATATATATATATATATATATATATATATATATTAAGGTCCTCTTATCCTCCCTCGCTGTTCATGTCTGTCTTCTTATAATTTATAATAAAATACACCCTCTTCAATAAAAACTATTCCCATTTAACGTTATTACCGAGCAGATAGGTACACCCGTGGAGTTCAATCGCGTAGAATATCAAATAATTAGTTTAATTTCATATACATTTGCAGATTCTACAGGCTTTGAATAGGTGGGATAGAATCGAGAAGCGTCGAACCAGCAAAAATGTAATAGAATGTTTAAGAAGATCTCATCTTACAGATGTGATCATCTTACAGTGTGAGAAATTTTTCTTTGAGACCTTTGGCCTCAAATTTTATAAAAAATTGTCCCGTTTTTTTTCTGATATAGCAAAATATTCTTATTAAAATGACCAATGTTCGATTTTCATTCCTATTCATTTTCATTTTCTGAATTTTCGAACATTACAAAAGTTCAAAATATTTTCGGCATTTTTCTACAATTACAATGTTAAAGATAGAGCTTTTTTTGTAATAAAATTTTATCTGGAAAGTTTTATCTTCTAATATGATAATGTAGTACAATTCCTCGAAAATATAAGTTTTTGCGGAAATTCGGGCAAAATATAGGCAATTTCAAAAAAATGATTTTTAAATTTTTTTTGTTAATTTCTTTTTTCTGTAATAGGGCAAATTACCCTTAAAACATGGATCAGTTTTCATTTTCGATAAACGATCGGTATTTCCGAAAATTGCAATTTATATATTATTTTTCTGTACCTACAACTATATTATTGATAATAGAGAATTTTTTCCTCAATTAAATTTTCAAAAAACCGTGAAAATTAGATCTTCAAATTAGATCGTGTACATTTTTTTTCAAAATATGAGTAGTTTCCACGTAATTATGAGTGTATAAATAATGCGAGAATGTGTCACGTATTTCATTTGGTGTAAAGCGGAAGAGCTCGCCTAAGTACCAATGCTTGGAACTCCACCGTTTCATTTTTGTACATCCTAAATTCTTTATTATAAAGACCAAGCAAAACGTAAGCAAGCTTGTTTTGGAATTGTACTGTATTAAATCTTAATTCGTTGTAACTGATGTTAATCTATTTAGTTGTGCCACTTCTGCATGTGTTCAGAAGTCCTCCTTCAAAGGCTGCAACAACGCCTATATGCGTTATTCTCGAATGTAGATTTAAATGCAGAGTTTTCCTTTTCCCCCTCTCGTAATATCGATTGGACTGCCATTAGACTGTGCCTCCTGGGGAGCTGTCCGTAGGTGACTGTGGGATGCTGCCCGGCGATTTCCATCGTAAACAATTGCACGGCGTTTTGAATACACCAAGCTGAAAAAGTGTTTTCATAGTACTCCGAGCCAAAAGCTTCTTTACTTTTATACTCATAGGAATTTAATAAATTAATATATTTTTAAAATTCTAACATTTTCATAACAATTTTGTTGATTTTTCCAACCTGCTTCAATTTTGCAAAAAAATGCATGTACACCCTACACCAATGATTGAATGAACGTTGTTCTTAAAAGTGAAGAAAGAAACATATAATTTGGAATGATGACTTTGACAACACCAAAGGAATGATTCTTAATGTGTTAAACAAACATGGGAAATGTATTTCTTATGGCAATACAGGTTTACGACGACTTTTAAGTGAAATAGAGTAGCCCATTTCAACATTCGTATTTGGCAGCTCAAAAGTGGAGCGTAATTCGATAATAAAATGTTTATGAAGGGAAGATGAAAAATTAGTCGTAGCCTTCGAAGAATCTGTACGCAATAAATGGAAAGCACTTAATGACGCAATTATGTCACTAAAACAAGTAAGTGAATGGTACAGATAATTCAAAACCTCACTGCAAACAACAAAATGTGGGGCACTCTAATAATAGACAAGGTAAATCTCACTCCTTCTAAGAATGATAAGGGTCCCATTCTAGAAAATAAATGTCTACAAGATCGACAGTAAACAATTGGTTGCATTGTGAATTTGCCTGGGAATCATTTGAAACTTGTAAAATGAGGTTCGATTGTTACTCTTCTCTTTTCGGCGGAATAGGGATGAACGCATTTGCCAAGGAGCAACAGTACACTTCGTAATACGGAGGGAAAAATATGAAATATAAATTTCGAGTGATTCTTCTACTTTATCCTTTTGACCTCTTGTCATGAGTGTTATACTTCCTTGAACCCTATATATATGAACGCTTTTGATCGCAAAATCATTTTCTGTGAATGGCGACACCAAATTGATAGGGAATACGAAGTGATGTGATCAAATGTAAGAGTTTTTATTGTATTATTGAAGCGTAGGATAACGGGCACTGAGCATGAGAACGATGTGGTTAGCAGTTACCTAGTACAGTACCTAGCACAACCAGTTGCAAGCAAATATGAAGTTTAATGATAAATGATGTAGATATGAACGTGTGAATGAAAATTAAATGAGAATATTATTTGTAATTTTTATTTAGAAAATTAAACGAGCATAAAGTGTGAGTAAAAACAGTCCTTCAAGAATTTACTGCGTCAGCAAACCGTAATACAGATCATTTTTGCATAATTTTCTATTATCTTTGAACTCTTGAAATTCCATTCACATAATTATCTGCTATCACAGAACATTAGTTTAATGTTCCCTCAGAAATACAAACAGAAGTCAGGCATGGTTTTTACTATTATTTCCTGCACGCTTACAACCGGAAAATTAATTTTCTAAAAATAAATAGATTGAATAATTGAATCTGAGTAATTATTTTAAAATGGGATAAGCAATGTTTTATGTACACATCTTGTGAAATTTTAAAAGTCATCAAGTTTTTAAAACATTCAATCCTCCTTTACATATTGTCTCACACAAAATGCAGTAGTTCACAACCATTTGTGAAATAGAAAATTGAAATATGATCAACAGAAAAGCACCAGCCCAGAATCGAATCAACACAATCATCTTAAAAAGTCCCCCTAACAAGGCAATTGATTTCTAATAATGTGTAAGAGAGTTTTAAGAACAGAATATTTTCTTCAAATATGGAAACTTTTTTCATTTATTCAGTATCTCAATCAAATGAAAACTATTAAATCGCTGAAAAGTCTCAACTATCAGTGTACTATCAGATATGTCAAAAAATTAAATGAATTAATGCTCATTAGACAACAAACGCATGAAAAAGAAATATTGTACCATTTCATGTTTTTTACTTCCTATCTGTACATATATTCTACTACACACCAATATAAGGCTCATAGTACGCATTACATTCCAAAACTGAAAAAATACTATTAACACATTTTTATAGACATTTCACAAGCATTCGGCAATGAACAGCATTCAGTTCCCTAATTATTCTAGAAGCTTGTTCTAACAGGTGCTTTAAAGTATCTAATGAGTTTCATCGAATGTTTTATCACTTATTAATGATAAATTTTCAGAATGAGTTGGTGGTCACTGGGGTGCTGTACTAGAAATAAATGAAAGACAACAGTCCCGTATATTTAATGGGTTGTTCTTATTTGTTGTTTACTGCAACCTTTGCCGTCTTTGAATGATAAATACATGTAGAAATAAAAAAGTACAAGTAGTGGTAATACGAGATCACAGACTTTCTCATGCCATTTGTAGCAGTCTCATAATATTCCTGTAAGTACTGAAACTTCAAAAGATTGAATGAAAATGACACATCTGTCATTTAATTCATTGCATTTTATGTTGTTCTTTAAAATAGTTTAACGATATTTTTTTACCACAGGTGAGATTTGAACTCGAGCGCTTATGTTTTTAAAGCGAGATATATACTCTTATGCTCCTTCGGTTCTTCTGAGTTTAAGCTGCAACGGTCTATTCATGTTGAGGTCATTCTAACACTTATGATAGAAAGTTGTCACGTATACGTATTTTTCGGGCATGTTGATAATCTCAACGTGCAAAAAACACTAATATTTTGAAAAAATTCATTAAATGATTTAAAAATCTAATATTGCTTTAATACAAATCTCTATATTTGATAACGTCATCAGAGGATGTTGAAAAACTGTGGTGCATTTGCAATTTTCGAAATTGGAGAGGTTTTAAAGAAAATGGGACATATTCGTGCGAAAATGGGTCGTAGTAAAGAAAAATACTAGTAATCCTGCAACAAGTGGACGTCATAACACTCTCGGAAATACACATTTTTGAGGAATCCTATTAAGACTTTTTTAATTTTTATAAATATCTCTTCTTGTCCAATTGTTTGTCCATTTGTGGGAAACTAGCGTTTAAACCGTTTAATGGATAAAGTGGTATTCTCCGATTGATCTGGGCATATTCAAGGCCCTGCAATTCTGAAACAGATACTTTAATTAATGGTGGTACTACTTTACATGATGCCGTAGGATATTTTCTAAGTGTTCTTAAAAATTGCTACATTTTTCTATGAACCTTTTTTATTCCACTGAAGAAAGAACTTTTATAAAATTGACGCGGGCCGGAATTTTGGAAATACCTCGGAATTTTCGAAAATGGCCCTTTTTTAGCATGTAAATTTGTAAATTTGACATGTTGTTTTTGACATGTTAATTTCACATGTCATTTTTACGTGTAAATTGAATGTTATTAACGTAATTTTTTTAACATTTGAAATGTTTTTGCAAAATTTCGAGTGAATTCTTCTCAACTAAGAGAGCTTATCCAAGGTTTTTCTAAAAAAGAGTTCAAGTGCAACTCCAAAGTTTTCTTTTAAATTGTTTGCTCGTACAGAGCAAGTTCTCTTAATAATACAGCTTCGGTCATATTAATACCCCCTGTAAATTCGAAAATTGAAAAATGTATTGTTGTTCGAACTTGCTCTACACTTTCCTTATTGATACTAGACATTTCTTTTTCAATGCACTCTTTCCTTCGTAATATACGTACTACATCTTTAAATAATTTCATGTACACTTTTTTGAAGTATGAAAAAGTTTTATTTTGAATTATTTCATTTTTGTCTTGATGCCATCTTGTCTTGAACGATTTTTTTTCTTACGTAAGCCTTTTAAGAATCTTAAGACAATTTTAATGTTTCATGCATTAAAAATATTGTAATATTTTGATGACAATTTTAAAAAAGAACCTGCAACACTAAATATTACAGTATAGATATTTCAGTTATCTATTTTACATACTCTACTCTTCTTCTTGTCATCAAAATGGAGAAATCCAAGATTCGACAATATAATTCAGCTTATTTTTAACCTACTCAGGTGCATAGTATAGTGTGTGTCAAAATTTGACGAATCGTCGTAGTAAACCACATGGTTGAAACAAACCATTCACACGCGTGTAAATGAACAGAACTTTGCGATCGCATTGTAGACCGTTTCTGCCACAACCATTACCACTCATCTCCTGAGTGCGTGTGTGCCGCCGTCTTTAGCGCCCATGCGCTGTCGAATTTCCAAATTGTCTCTTCAAGAGTCGATTAGCGGGAACGCGCGAGCCGCTGCCCTTCCCCCTCACCCCGCGCTTCCCCTCACCCACCCCCTACCCCCACCCCGCAGCACACAAGCACAACAATGCTCCTTCGCCTCCGTCGCTGCCGCCGCCGCCACCGCCACCGCCGCGCGCCGTGTTTTTCTACATTTCCCTAAATAAACGCCTTCACGGCGTTCCGAAGGAGTTCACAGAGGCTTCTTGTTTCCCAGAACTTACCAGGAGGGGATCCGACGCAACTTTAGAAGTGAAAATTTCATGCAGGGAATGTTGCCAATTGTCATTGACAAAAATTGTGGAATTTGAGATTGTGCAACATTCCGCAGTTAACGAATGGAAACGTCATTTATTAGCAAATCGTAAGATTTCTTTAAGCTTTGCATTGGAATAGACAGCAAAGAAGTAGATGTATGGAACAGATATGTTTTCGTTTAATGATCATTATATCTGTAAAATTATATTCAAGGAAATTTTTCAACCATTTCTCAAGAATTTACAATCCTTTATTGTTTGGAATGGATTGAAACTAATGTGCTTCAGTTTTGTTTTGTTTATTTGTGATGCTTCGTTGATATATTTTACGAAACAGTAACTAAAATAAAAGTGATTTATTTATCTAAAAGAATGTTTTGAACATATTTTTACTGGTTAAATGATAATAGCAGGGCTTTAAATAGTATTTTCAACATATTTTCTTATGAATTTAAGCTGTTTTTTTAAGAACTCAAGCGAGAACATGATTTCTCTCACAGTTTCAGTTGAAATATTAATACTGTAATTATAATAAAATACTATCAGAACATAACTGAAACAATACTATATAAATCCGGAAAGAATATCCCTCGCGATATATCTATTTATATTTTCACAGTATTGTACACCGGAATTGGCTTTAAGTCCAGAATAGGAATTTACAACGTAGAGAGAAATACAAAAAATTTAAAGTTCATGTAACTACAGTGATGATACAAAATTATCTTACGAATCTTAACGTATGTTGCAGGTATTACAGTTTCCAAGCCTTCCTGCCAGTAACTGGACCGACTACTCTCCAGGGAAGAGCGCCGAACGCTGAAAGAGGACGGGTTCGCCTTCTTGGACCGGGCAGCAGCGGTCCGTTCGTTGGCGAACGAACGCAAAATCAAATTTTGACCCCCTAGCGCCAGGAAACGCGGCGGGGCAGACGAATTCGGGAAGGCGCCGTCAGCAATGTGTCCGGGAATCAAGAATTCACAGGCGCCCCGTAAAGGGCCGCGCTCCCTTAACGCCAGTGTGCCTCCGCCCTCGTCGCCACCGCCACCGCCACCCCACGCCACGCCACGGTATCCGCGCGGGGGGATATGAAGCGAGGAGGATGCGAGGCAGGCTCAGGCGAAGTCGATGGAGCCGAGAAACTAAGGCAGGATACGAGGAAGAAAAAAAAAAGAAAACAAAGGGGGGAGAGTTTCGTGGGACACGTGAGGGTAGTGAGGTGGTAGGGGTAAAAGCCGGGGAAAGACGGGCATGGAGGGGGGGCGGAGCAAGGAGAGGCGACAGGATCCCGCGCGGCGTGATATAGAGTGGTGTGGCCGTGTCCGGCTTAATCAAGGAGGGGAATTATGTATGGGGCCACTCCCGTATGCATAACACGGGCGGCGATGGAGGTGTGGTTCAGGGAAGCGACGCCGAAGAACCCGCATAACGAGCTTGTGCCGCAGGCGGCGCCGCCGGTGTCAGAAGCAAGGCCCGACGGGGGCGTAAAAAAGACAGAAGAATAGAACTGATGAGAGAGGAGCAAAAGAAAAGAAGCGTGTGGTAGAATTTTTGTGATTTTTTTTTACAATTTTTAGAATTTTTTTTATATCTCCATTTTTTACATATGTAGTTAAGCACGGAATAATATTGTGTTAATTTTCTCAGGTAACGAAATAGGAGAAAGTTTGAACCACATCCACAACTGAAACAGAAAACGCTTTGCGTGTAAATTATTTTCCATTTTCATTTGTGATTTTGTGAAATTCCCCCATGGAATGTTCCACTGCTATATACTTTGACTTTTCTGCATTAAAACTAGCAATATAGAGTTACAAATGGTCCAGGGCATTACAAGGCGGTGGGCTCCAGAGCCCATCAACTTTCAATTCCATTGAAACATTAAACAATGCTGCGAAATTCATCGATTGAATTTTCAATTACCTTACGTTTACTAATTTACACACAAAAAAAATTTTCGCAACATTATTTTCATCTAATATTAGTGACAAAACTATTATAAACAAAAAAAACCGATGGACTGTATCTTCATAACAAGGCATTGTATTAAACTGTACTATAAAAACACTTAAAATACTACAAATAGTGCCTGAATTTACTCTGTTTTTCATTTTTCGATTGAATATTCTCGAATTTTCTATTCACAGCTACCCATGTTGTAATAAATCACATTCTAATAAGTACTAGTAAAACGTTGCACCATATTTTTAACAAAGAACGCATCATAAACAATATAGATGATATTAATCTTCCTAAAAAATGAAGCCTATAAATACAATCACCGGTTTGTCTGTAAATTCTTCACCTCCATTCTACTTGGTAATGCTAGGGTTAATAATTGTGATTGTTGACTGATAGTCTAACGATATTAATGTGTGTCGAATATTCTAAAACGGAAAACATTCCATAACCACCATATCCACCTGCAAATTAGGATTGCTGGATTGTTGTACACGTATTATAATGTAATTCGAACTTGCATACACAGTTTATGACTCATTTCTTAGGAAGCGATTATCAAAGTGATGTTAAATTTTGCTGCTATCTCAGTTATTATTTTGACGTTTTATATTTGTGATTTAAATTTCATACATTAATATCATTTTAAATTGTGCCAATAACGAATAGACTTTTACATAAATATTCAAACTACATATTATTCTTACCAAAATATAGTTACAAAATTTCATAAAAAACATAATATTCTGAACTAAAAATAAAATCGTGAAAGAAAACTCTCTAGAGAAAAATATGAAATACTGATTGAAATTTACATATAATAATATTTTTCGTATAATTTCGGTAATATATCACATTGTTTAAAAACGACCCTTTGATGTAAGCTTTCGCTTGATGTAACTTGCACTTACCACCATCTAACAATCTATCTTCCGTGCCGACCAATAGCATATACCACTTCTTTTTATTGTTCGACCGCGCGCAACGAGCAGCACGTACATTCAGGTTTCCGTGATGCCAGCAATTCATTGAGCATATTGCGTATCTTCCTCATGAGAATAATAACTCAAGGACTGAGAGGTTATAGCTCAAGTAACTACAGGAAACGGGGAAGCAAACGGGTCGTGAGCTACGTCTGTTCTCCTTAGTTGCAAATCATTTGCAGACCAGCGCATGCATCTTTCGTTCTTTTCTATTTCCAAGAGGCGATTCCTTTCTTCCGAAACGAGCTGATGCGATAAGAATATTCACGTGACTATTATCTTGCGTCGCTGTCGCATATATGTTTTCGAACCAGACGAATCACACACATGCGACCGAACGCACTGAACACGAAACTTATATGTTAAGCACATCAGACATTTTTCGTGTGAGGGAAAAAAGATTAAAAAGATGAGTTATGACCATCTGTTTTGTTTCTAAATACCATTGGTTGAACATTCCTATTATTTTCAGAATAGACGAATTTCCATGTCTATGAACAATGAGACGAATCGGGGACCTTGATTGTATTTTGTTAATGTCCACGGGGACCTAGTTTGTGTATGTAAGTGTAACTTTTTTAGGTATGATTATTAAACAAAAAACTCAATAAAATAATGCCTGCAAGTAGCGTAAAATAGGAAATATTTGAAGTGCCTCCATAATTTTCGATTTTTTTTCGCCAAATAAGGATTAATTGAATTGTATAGTATTCTTGATACCTTCATACATTACATTAGTGACAAAGTTGGATATATTTGAATTCCATTACTCATTTCTGTCAACGTCACCCTGACATCATTTCCTAGAAAGCCTGTAAAAAGTAATTGTACGGATGACGATACCATAAGGTATGGTTTATGGCAAGATGCGCGAAAGAATATGGGAGCTATTATTCATCGTATTAAATATTTATTTAAACCAATACAAGTTATGTAGTAAGGTAATCTGGCTTGTGTTCTTGACCTATCAATGAGGGGAAAAAATAGGCAGCACCGTGATCACCAAAAATTTTATAACTTTATTGAAATACTGTGACAAGATGCTATTTATGCCAAATTTAATTTAATTAATAATAATTATTCATAAAATATGCCTAATCTGGACAATGTATAGAAAAGGGTTTAAAAATTGACACTTTTTTGTCGACGAAAAATAACTGATCCTGCCGCTTTTGTAAGTAACGATATGTGTTTACCGGGCACGTGAATCCGTTGTAGAGTCTACTTCACGTCCTTTTAGGATTTCAAAAACTATTACACGGGCGTGCACACAATGAATCGGAACTAACACTGGTGTTTACAAAATGCTTATCTGTTAGCAGTCTGTTCAATAGCATCTGATGCCCTCGTCTATTCTTTAATTAGTGAAGTTTATTGTGTTTTGTTTTTAAAAAGACAAAACGTTTGCATTGCTCTCAGTATTTGTCCATATAAAAGAGCAATAAACAGACAGGAATATTCTCTGTGATATATGCATATTCCTTTCGACTAGTGACCTGCAGCAGTAAAAATGCTGATGAACAAAACCACACTATATAGTTTTCCAAAATGAAGCATGCACACTGATTAAGAACAGGAAAATACTCTCGTACAACACTGCAATAAATTAAATATTATGAAACAGTCTTCAGGAATTCTGCAAAAGCATGCACGTATCATAGTGCATTTACAGTAAAACAGTTCTTTAACAACAAAAGATTATAAAAAAGTTGTTCGATAACGCAACACAAAATGCTAATGGCAGTCGGTCTCTTCGTTGGAACCTTACGATCGCATGAAGTCATTTGTGTCGCAAGTAGTAACGCTGAGAATGAGTGTTTGCAAGGAACGCACAGTATGAAAATAGGCTGGATAGCAAAGCCAATTATTTGCAAGTTCGATTTAAATTGAAACTGTTTCATGGTTTCGGTTTATTTTGGAGTATCTAACGCGAACATGAACGGAGACTACTTAGTTTCCTTTCAATTGTAGTGCGTTTGGAAAGTGTTAGTATGAATGACTTTGTATTTTCCTGGGTATTAAACAAAACCATAGATACCTCTCATATGGTCCGAGGCTTCATTTTTATTTCAATTTCTTCTACGCGCATGTAATATAGTAATAATGTAGATATGAAACGATCGGGTCGCAGTAAACGTCAACCAGAATGAACCAAAAAAAGTATTCTGTACGTTTTGAGAAGGTACTACTACTCCATCCAGGTCAATTATTTTTCTAGTCGACTAATACAACATGCAGCAACAATAAAACAAGAATACTGGCTTACGTAGGCTGGCTTTATTTACAGTCTGACAATTCATTTGAGAGGGAGAAATATTTCTTACAAATGTCATAATCAGTGGCTTAGTGCGAGGAAAGCCAAGGTATACACTGTCTATCCAAGGGAAGGATGAATACGTAGAATATACGTAATATTAATATTTCAAAAGAGTATATTCTTAAGTCTCTTATGAGAAAGGCTAACGCGCGATGAGTCGGCGCCATGAGAAACTACGACACGATGAACACTAGCTATTGAGCAGTGATCGCCAAACCGTCGACAGCCAGCTACTAGTAGCTCGCGGGACAATTTTCGGTAGGTCGCAATCATTCTCAAGGTTGGTTAACAAGATTTACATTTAAGATTTGTTACTAACTATATTTCATTCTTTGTAATGTGAAATTCCATTTCAATTAATTTTTCTTGTACACAGTTTTATTAAAATTTGTTTCATGTTTAATAGAAATGCATTTTTATAGACAATAAACAAATGGTAATATTTTAACTTTTTCTGTCTTGGTTTCTTGGTCGCTCACAGTAGGAATGAAAAAGGTATGATTGCTCTCAAGCTTCATAAGTTTGGAGACCACTGAGCTAGAGTACGAGGGCACCGCCTCACAGGAGCGCCACAGGGTAGACTGTCAGGGCGTCTTTGCAGGCTCAATTTTCACCAAGGGAAAGCCGCGTGCGCATCGCATTATCCGAAAGAGAAACGCAAGTGTAGAGCCTCCTTATGGGCGTCAAGCTCCTTGTTTCAACCACTGTGTTAGGCATCACTATTCTAGCCCGGGGCATTTCAGTACGAAGTTGTTCGTCTCTGAACTTGAATGATTTTTGTTTCGTGCGTGGTTCGAGCGAGTTTCCAGCGGGAAGGAGGGCGGAAAAAATGTATTGTTTATTCACTGGTTTAACAGAGTTGCTATAAATGAAATTCAGTTTCCAGTTCCCAACACAACATTTTAAATACTAAATTATATTGTAGCATATTTATCAGCGTGTTGGGCTAATGCATCATTTATAACGATAAAGTCTAACTTCAAAACGTTCTAACAATTATATTTTAAAATCATAATAAGGGCTTACCCATTAGGGACACTAAAATTCTTTCAATCCAATGAATTTTAAGTGAATTATTTAAAGGTTTTTATTGCATTTTATTATATTTATTATATTATTATTACTATTGTAATTTTAATTATTATTACTTTGGGGGAGCACACCATAAGTTAGCCTGTAAAGATACTACATTCGGAAATTAATGATAGTGGCAGTTACCACTACTTACTACATTAGGAAATTACCATTTCGAAATATTTCTGCCCTGGTTGTAACTGTCTATTCATTTGGTTTTGTCTCACTACGCCACTGGTCAATACGGCAAAAAAGGACGAAATGAATTGTTTTAATCATATACAAAACTATATGAAGCAAATGATTGTGAAAATGAATTCCAAATACAATAAATAAAAGTAAATACATGAGAATCATTTGAGACTTTTGTCTGGTTTGTCACGTGTCTGTTTTATCACGAGAAAATGTGACTTTCTGAGATTTGCATCCTAGATTTACAATAAGTTCTCCCGACCTCATGGAGGCGCACAAACGCTTTTTTAAATTTATCTAAAAAGACACCACGAGTACTACCGTATTCCCTTCGGGCCCTTTTCTACATAGTCAGTGTGTTAGTATTGCCTTCATAACAACAACAATAATAGTAATTTATTTAAAATATACTTTTTTTCACATCTCTCCCTGGGATTACCTCTAAAACTGAAGATTGCGTGTAATGTAGTAAGTTAAACAATTAGTGAATGTAAATCATTTAAAACTAAAAAAAACTCGAATGACATTAATGTTGAATACGGAAAATAAACACATAAAATGAACTAATCCATCAGAAACCATAAGAATAAAATAATAAAAATCAATATTTTTTAAAGTAACAAAAGTGTGTTTTAGTAAAGTGGGAGAAATCTGAAAGGGCGTGCGCGCAGTCCGACGGTCCGGCCGGGCGTTGCGGGCGGCGAGGCGAGGCGAGGCGCGGCGCGGGAGAGCGGCCGCCGAGGGCCGCCGCGCCGCAGGCAGCCGGAGGCTTCGCGTCCCGCCGCGCCCGCGCCGCCCGCCCTCGGGCGCTCGCTCGGGCGCTGGTGCGGGCGCGGGCGCGGAGCTTTGCGGCGCGGCTAATTGGCCGTTAGGCTCAGGAGATGCGCCCTCGTATTAATTATTCTGCCGTTATTCGCAGCGAATTAAGTGTAGCTCGCGCCATCGGCTGAGCCTCCGCCTCCTTTCGACGGAATGTAACGGACGGATAATCATTCGCGATTTATTGCCTAATGAGAAATTTATTTTGACTCTTAGAAGATGATTACTGCATGGCGATTAAAACATGTTGTAGACTGCGTTTCTAGTTTCCTTCTTCAATGCAAGGCTTGGCACAAAAGGTTTTTGTAAATTATCCAACCTTTGGAAAGAATGTTTTAATGACCTCTATCTAACGAATTACAGACTTTCAAAAATCTCTTTTTGCCCAAATCCTATCCATAATGTCAATTTCCTGTATGGAGATGGTCTTCAGGTAGGTTACAGTTCGAATCAATGGTGCCATCCGAATTCTGCAGCACCAAAAGCACGTGTCAAAATGATCAGTATTCGATGAATAAAGGCAACGCCATTATTTTGCATGCCCGTATCATTAAAAAGTATAGTAACTTCTGTGATGGTCGTAATTTGATAAGAACTATACAATTCCTATTGAATACCGTGCATACTTATCAGTATAATTTGTCTCTTGAGTCCGGAATGAAAAATGTTATATAGCTCTAACGATCCTGAAGTAATTTTATTGTTTGGATTAATAATAAACATAAATTTAACCAGCATTTCTGAATATGCATTACAGATCATGTATAGATGAAAAAATTAATGCATAAAAGGAAGTAGTTTTCTTTCAAATTATGCGTATCATTTATTTTTCGTATTACGACGTTTTCTTATTAATTTTTTTAAAATTTTAAAGGAATTTTGCACGTAAGTCTTGTTGAAATAAATATTATTCAGAAAACTTTTAAAACATTGCAGAAATTTACCCACTATAATTTTGAATGTAAACTTTTAAAAGGTAATCTAAATTTCATTTGACTATAATTAATGAACTTTTAAAGACGTAGAATTTCACCCAATTTCTTAATAACTTCCATTTAAAAATACAATTTGTGGAAAGAGTCGATCACTCTTTCAAAGACGAAAATACAAGTTAAATATGGTAATTACGCTTCGTCCTTTTAAACTGTGTGGTGGAAAATTGTCTCATTGAAACGACGAGGCAGTCAACCTGTTCAGTATTGTTCACAAAAATACAATATTCAATAAATATACAAGTAGTATATGTTTGATTGTAAGACTAAAAATATCTATACAGTCTAAAAAGAAGTACCAAAGATTAGAGCTCCAAAATATTAGCTAATCTGCTCAACATGAATCCTAACACCAAGTTACATTTACTATAATCGCAATTATTTCAGTGGGCGAAAGGTAAAGGAATGAAAGAAGTGATCTAGAAGAAGTCAATCGTCCCATCCAACGTTGTAGTTTTCAGCGTAAAGATAATCCATTTGAAAAGAGAAGAAACGGTCTCAGGCAAAGGAAAGCGACCCGGCGCCCGCGGCGGGAGCGAGCCCAAAAAGGCAGCCGCCGGCCGCGGCTCCTCGGAGTAGTGCAGCAGAACGAAGCGCATCCAAGGAGGAGTCGGAGACACCTAAATAGAAAATCCGGAGCAAAATGGAGCCTCCAAGAAATAAAAAAGAAATGGTTGTTGATCAATTTTATTACTTTTTTAGTTATATTAATGAAAATGTTAATACGTTATAACTAATAATTTTCGAAAGGAGAATGTAATTGCTTTTAATGAAAAATATTTGGAATCAGTTGGGAGAATTAATTTTTTTAAATATACTATTACATTCTAACAACAATTATAATTATTAATAATCGCATTAGTTTTCAGCAAACTTTAAAATATAAAATTATAGTCTAATTGTTACTAGTTATACGATTAAAAATTAAATAATAGATTGTTATCAACAATTCAATATTGAAATTTATAGATTATGAAATTGACAGAATTTGCCAAAACCCAAATAAAGTTTATTCAAAATTTTATTTCACATCCAAACAAACAACAACCTCAAACGAAACAAATAGGGAAGAAAAGAAAAGCAGAATTTATTTTAAAATTGAAGCTATTGAAATGTTTTTATGTAGTTTATTTAATTGCTTATTCTTCTAATAGTATATTCTAAGTCAGATCATTACAAAGAAAAAAATCAAATAAGTGCTCGGGGAGAAAATAGAAAAAGAATATTTCAAAACAATATTATTTTGTTGAATTTAATTGGAAATAAATTATTATGGAAATTTCCAAAACGAATATGTAATAAATATAGGCTCGTTATAAGTTGTCTATCGTTGTTAATGGTTGTAAACAGACTTTTATACTCATAAATATAGTTATTTTTCACCGTCACAGTCAATTTCACCGTTAGTATAAATTTTATAGATTATAGTATCATTTAATTATACTTTTTCTATTTGAAACTTTATTTATAAAATTAAACAAAACTATAAATACAAATATTGAATGAAACTTATTTTCTTATGCGTATTATTCAATCTTAATGAAATTTTAAAATTGTCAATGATGATTTTAGCCTGAATTAAGTTTAAAATAAATTAAGATAAGGTGAGTCTGAATTTTTCTATGTCTTGTACAATTGAATTTAAACACGTAGCTGATACGAAATTTATCTATATCATTTTATTGTTATTATTTATTTTAACTGATGTACCTGACGAAGTAGATATTATCCGCGCATGTTTTCTTGAGCCTTCGCTTCGCTATTTGCGAGAGGAGTGGAGAGTTTCGTTATTTTGACAAAAGGAATTTAATATCACTTTTGTAGTTCGTTTTTTAATGCAAAATAGTTTCTATTACACGGGAGCGAACATTTATGGTTATCAGATTTTGTATACAACACGTCTTGCTATCATTTATTGTTAATTCAACTAATGTTGGCAAAGGAGTGGGGGTACGTATTCCGGAACTCAAGAAAACGTGCGCGCATAATACATCGGTCTGTGGAACATTGTGCCATATAATGAAATTATATTATTACGAATTTGACTGTCTATAATAATTAAAAGATTCTATAAACCATAAAATTTTATACTGATAGTTAAATATTTTCGTGATTCAATATTCATCACGTTTCTTATCAAGCTTACACCCTTCTGTGCCTCGAAATAAAAGACTCGTCTTCTGTGTAATTTTACAAACTTAACTGTATTTAAAAGTAATTACTGGTATACTGTTATTAAAGTGATACTGTTATTAAAATATTATAATAATCTTACTCTTGATTTTTAATTGATTGCTGTAAATAATTTGAAATGTTTCCATTCAATGGAAAATTGCGGCAAAATTATTTATTTATGTTATTTATTTTATATTTAAACTAAGTCATAGTGAAATGAAAATTTAATTACTATGAAATATTATAGATATTAATATCTATTAATATCCAACGAGTTTGTTAATGGTGAAAATGCGAGTCAAGTGAAGCTTACAAAAAAAACTCTATTATATCAATGTAAGAAACGAAAAAAATCTTCTTTTTCTGAATTTGTTTGATTAATTTAAATGTTTGAGAATTATTTCTATGAAGTGCAATATAATCAGTAATGTTATAAATAAACTGACACTTGGGTCTGCAAATACTTCGTAAGTCACCTTGAGAAGATGATTACATTAATCTAATATCCTATAAAAGAATTAGCACAAACATTTAAGTCCATATATGAGAGACATTCTGTGTCAAATTTAAGTGTTTTTGAGAAATGTTTTTTCATAATGCCTTATTTTTATTTCGACAGTTTAGAACATTTTTCAGTATTATGTGTTGGGTCTTAACATGTTTATTGAATTCGTATTTCTATTGAGTTTTGCACTTGCACTTTGTAGTCTCTTGGGCGTTTTTTGAAATAATACTTGAAACTTATTAGAATTTTCTCTATTAAAATGGCGAAATAAAATTCTTAATCATAAAATACCTGAGTAATAATAATACTGTTCTAATCGTTCAGTAAACATTTCTCAGAATTTTAATGTGAAAAGTCTCAAAACTTGTTTTTAATACAATGTCTCAAATATGGTTACATGTTCATACCTTAACGTGTGATGTGTGAAATTTGTTTACTCCGAATTGCACTTCCTTATAAAAGATATGAATAAGTGGGGTAATACGTCCCATTTGTTACGGTAGCTCATAGAATTCAGAAATGCAAAGCAAATGCTTGACAATGTAATAGTAGTGGAACAAAGTATGAAAATAAACCAGGTAATCGCGAACAAACCTATAAAGGCTTTGCAGAGAATTCTGGTAGCAAAGCGGATGTTAATTCCCACTTTATTGCATGCAGAAGAAAGTGAATATCCCAGTTAATCTATATCTGTGCTGTTCGTAGACAGGGCCATATTATTCATTTAACATTGGAACATCAATATTTCATCTCAAATGGCAACACACGTGCACTATTATGTTGCATAGAGTATGGTTTCAATTATTCAAGAGACTCAACAGTTTTCTGCGGAAACACTTTCTACGAAAAATAATTCAAATCAGCAGAAGGAGTCTCATAACACTCTCAGTTTCCTCACACAATAAATAACTATTTTATAAATGAAACATATTAAATAAAACGACTAGCTGCGCACTGTTCAGACAGTCACTGCTGGGAGCACGAAAATTACTCACAAAGATGGCTAATGAATCGTTTAATTCGCACATCAGTATTTGTACATGATCCGTAAACCTACAGAGTCCCGCACGCGACTGCAACAAGACATAAAGACAAAAAGATGACGAGGCCGCCAGTACAAAACAAAGGCGGCGTCGCGCGCGCGGGCGGGCCCGGCCGCGGGCCGGCGGCCAGCGCCGCGATGCTCACTCACGGCGATCCTGGAGCCGCGTTGCCGCGCGCCGCGCCAGTCACATGTCCTCCGGGTGTCCGTCGGAGGTGCTTAGGCGAGCCGCCGCCGCCGCTATCACTAGGCGATGTTTAAATGCCGCTCCTAGGGCGTCGTTTAGTCGGCGCGTCGCGTCGTACGCTGCCACCGCCGCCGCCGCCGCCGCCTCCGCCGTCGCGGGCGCCGCCGCCGCCGCGCCGCGGGAGGGGGGCGGTGGCGCCCGCGACGCAACATGGCCGCGGGGCGGCGGCCGCTGCAGCCAATCGCGGCTCGCGGCGCGCGTTGCCTTGGTGACGCCCAGGGACTCGGCGGGGCGGGGCGGCGGCGGCGGCGGGGGCGGCGCGAGGGAGGCAAGCCGAGCCAGGCCGGCGGATGCACGGCGCGGCCCCGCGGTGCGGAGTGACGAGAGACACAAGGTGGTAGGCGAGGTGAATGTGTACATTACGCAACGGGTGATTTTCTGAATTGCAAATACTATTTCTGGGTAGTTAAAATATTTAATGACGAGTTAAATTCAAATGCTTTCCATCATATCTTTCAAAGGAAATAATGTTATGATATTTTGAATCAGAACCAGTGCGGGAGAATGCTGGAGATGATTTTCCTAAATACCCAATTAAATTAATTTTGCACCATTTTAAATCTGCCGGAAAACATTTTATTGCATATGGAAGCATATGAAAAGATAGGGAACAAAGAGTACCTTAATTATTTCACATACTTTGTCATAAAATCGAAATTCAAGTGCTTTTCATTAAAAACAATTTGGAAGAAATGACTTCCATTGCCATAACTCAAAAAACTAACGATCTTCTTTTCTGAGCACTTTTACAATAGACTTAATTTTTTCTCAAGGTCCTTCTACTATACTTTTTAAACGAGGGAGGAAAGTAGAAATGTTAATTGGTTTTGCAATGAAACCTACCTATCTTCTAAGGAGAATAACAAATTGTGCCCAATTGTAATCAAAATTCAATACCAAGTTTTATCGTTACCATCGTCGTCAAGAACATTACCTGAAAATATGAACATTATAATTGATGAGTTCGAATAATGTACTTATGAGAAGTATACATTTGATTCCCTTTATTTTGTCAGTCTTTTATCTCAAAATCTCACACAAATTTGAATCTATGGAAAGTCTCTCCAAGTTTCTATCTGCTATTACATTATTTACGCTCAGAATTACAGACGATATTAGTAAGCATTTTAATGATGTAATTACCTATCACGAAAAATTAAATAATATTTTTTCATGATAACTACTGCAAACATTCATAATTGGATAGTACATTACGATTTATATAAATATAGTTAAAAATACCATTAAAACGAGAGTAAGTCAAATGTTTTGTTAACAATTAAAGCTCTTTCGAACCGGACATTATTCACCATAATGTCAATGAGAAAATACGTATATAGATAAACATATTTGCTAAATAAAACATTGAAAATGGTTTTCTAAGAATAAATAATAGATTGAATCTTGAGTGTACTAAATTGAAAGTTATTTTTTAAGAAGTCGACGGAGACATCGGTCATTCGAATTGTTTAAATGCTTTATTGCAAATGGTCACTTCTTACATGCAGCTTTTGATCACATATTTTATAAGCGCTTTTAGTGCTCCATGCTCAAGAGAAATCAAATTGAAGTATTTTCTCGTACAATCGTTATCTTGTTCACTTTGGTATGCTTCATAACCACATTCATTATGATTGAATAGCACATAAAAATTACGACTCAAAAAGTCCCCGCTCCAAAGGACAACGGAACAGGTATGGTTGAACTTTTGATCTTTTCCATTAGACTTATTTTTAGAGGATGAGATAAAACCTCAATAAATTTATAATGATATGTTTAAAAGTATTAAAGAGGCATATACAGTATGTAGTTTTATTTCATCAATCACTTTGTAATAAATCACAATTATTTGAAACAAATTATTTTCAAGTAATACGTTCAATCGAAGAATACGTAATATATGTTGATATCTTTATTCAAGGTAAAGAAATTGTTTTAATTAAATTATCTATATTACTGATTTCCAATGGGCGTAGAAATTAAAAGAACGCTCTGGAATCTCCAACCATGTAAAATGTATCTAAAGATTCATTAGAAGCTAAGTATACCAGGAACAAAACGAAATTTTTCTTTTAACTGGAATATGCAAATACGTGATTGTATTATTTTGACTATTCTTCTATTTAGCCTTCCGAGTAAATTCGCATACTCAGAGCTTCACTACTTACGACATAGCTGACGCCTTGCAATAGCAAGGGATCAAGGAAGAGACACCCACCGTTAAGAACTTCCTATTTACGTCCTGTGTTGTGGAACAGCACATGTTTGGATAATCTTCGTATTAAAAACCTATATATGCTCTACATGGTATATAAACTATACCATGTTACTGAAGTTTTCATGAAGACTGTTTGTCTATATAATATTAAAAATAAATAAGTTATATATACGTAATTTATTTCAGAGTGATATGATAGCATTTTATTAGTTTTAGAGCAGTATGCGTGATACATTTGGGAAATAATTTTGTATGGTTTTGTTCAGCAACATTTTTGATGAATCAGGCCACTGTCTATTAATTAATTAAAAATTCAATCATTAAATTACGATTTACGTCAATTCTAAGAGGGAAGCGTTTGACAGTTTCCATTATTTTTGTAAAAAACAAACAAACACAAATTCTTTTCGTGTTTTCCTTGCATTTCATCATTGAAATGTATGAGAAATGTCAACACTTTATTAGACGAAAATATTTTTTTCTTTCAGAGTCTCAAAAGAGAAAAATAACGAGTATTTACAAATGTAGTTTCTCCCTAATATCCAATCAAATGTGTAAACCTGTAGTTACGAAGGGAAGATATACAGTAATTGAGCAATCAAGCTTCAAATACCTTATTACCTTTGCAACCATTCTCTTGAATGGGAATATTCATGTTATAGGAACTGCCAGTGTTCAACAAAGCTATAAGATGAAAGGTTATGTCACTAAATTAGATAAGATGCTATAAGATTCCAGTAAAGCATCTTGGGAATCTCCGAGGTTGGCAGAATGTGAAAATGGATGGAAGAATCGCAACGAAATACGAATTTCTGGATATATTATTATTATTAATAATAATAATAATAATAATAATAATAATAATAATAATAATAATAATAATAATAATAATAATAATAATAATAATGGGAATTAGCGAATGCAAATGTGAGGCACACACACTTCATTCATTCACCTTTAGTGTAAGGTTACTTTTTACAATTATTTAGCAATGTTAAAAAATCTCTGTTCTCTTATATTGGTATGTATGGTTTTAGTAATAAAAAATCATTTGTTTCTTGGTTTTTATCTTTTATTCATTATCCAGTGATAATTTAAAATATTCAAATACTAATTACGTTTCAAAATATATCGTAAATAACACACTGCCATTTTTTTAAAACCAATTTGCAGACAATGGTGTGATGAAATTTTCATATTTCATGTAAGAGCAGTTTGAGAACATACACCGTTTTTACTACATGATTACATCCTATTCGCATCCTAGTAAATGTTTAGATTCCGACATATGGTTTCTTTAATACATTTTATAATATGAAGTATAAAGGAAGAACATCGGAAGACAATACTACAGTAGAAAACACATGCAAGAAAGAGAGAGAGAGAGAGTGAAAAGAACGAAATACTATTAATGAGACCACGCAGATAGTGATGAAACTACTGAAAAAGTATTGTACGTTGATAATATATTTTGCGAGAAGAGTCGTATTTATGGCTGCAAATGCAAGAGGTAGAAAGAAAGAGTTAGATACCTTGTGTTAAATGCAACAATTTACTAAAACTTTAATTCAAAAGCAAATGAACTCTTTATGGAATAAGGATCAATTCTGCATAACATGGAGAGAACGTCAGGGTTAGAGGAATCACGAGTGAGGAGGAATCTGGGATCACGAATCAAGAGGAATCAGGAATGTGAATAATGAATTAAAATGAAAACGTATCATATAAAAACAGCAGAACAATCTCCTTGATTGAGGTGCCGATGGACGTGGGGTGTGGTGCGCAGAGCGTATCGGGGAGTGGCCGTCAGCATTATCGATCAGCGGGCGCCGGGGCGTGCCTGGAAGCTGCAACCCGCTCTGCTCTCTCAGCCCGGCCTGTGGCAGAGGGACTGCTGTCACTCCGGGCCTCGCTGCCACATATTCCGCGCATCGCAACTGACGAAGGAGTTACTTGCCTCTTAGGCCGTGTTTCTTTATTTCTTCTCTTAATTTATGTCTCAGAAGTCTCAATTCTCATCGTGTTTTATGAGGTTTCCGGTCATTTTCATTATCAGTTTTGATCTCCCACAAGAGGTGTCTCCAAATTCAGCACCGCGGGCGCCATTGGAATCCGTGAGTCAGTGAGAAGCAGCTCGTATCGTCATGAAGCCGACCAGTCGTACAGGTTCCCGGGCTGCCAGGGTCAGGCGGCGGCGGTGCGGCACGAGGCGGCGAGGAGGTGGCTCGCTCTCCTTGGGCGCCCAGCGCGCAGCGGAATGGCGCAGCGCCGCTCAAGGCAAAGGAGATGAGGCTCCTTCCCCCCGAATAACTAGAATCGCACACCATTTTCTCATTAATACTTCATTTACATCTTCGTCTTCATTGTTAATACTCTCGATGAAAACCAAAAATATTTCGCTGAAGTGTTCCAACGTTATCTATCTATTTATCTATTTATCTATCTATCTATCTATCTATCTATCTATCTATCTATCTATCTATCTATCTATCTATCTATCTATCTATCTATCTATCTATCTATCTATCTATCTATCTATCTATCTATCTATCTGTATATATGTGCATATTTATTTACCTATCTTCTCATATTAACACTGTTTATTAGAACGGTTTACGAATGTGCAGAATACACAAATATACCAAATAATATGGAATTAATACAAACACATTTATCCCTATTAATTTTATTCACAAACATTGAAACCACATTAAATATTTCCCACAAAATTCAAATTACGTAACACGTAAACGTAAAATTCAAATTACGTACACATAACTTTTACTATAGTTATGATAATGCAGATCATATTTGTTCTTGTTTTCGGAAATATCAATTGATAGATAAATAGCACATTTCTATAAAAAACGGGATGCATCATTCAATAGGAAACGTCAGCGTCTAAAGCCGTCTAGGCAGGAGAGTTTCTGCTTGTTAAGGCAAAGTGATGGGAGACATGCAGCACTGAGGAGCAAGAGGGCGCAGCAGTATATGGCAGTACGGACCGTTTAACAACACGTGCGACGCTCCCCGGCCGGGCGAGCTTCACGGCTCGCTGCAAGCACTTGGCACGACTCTTTTCCCGGCTCCTCGCAGGGAGACGGCTCAGGAGATGGGTTCTCGGCACTCGCCCCCAACGGCTTTCACCGCTCGCAAGCGAAGGGGCTGCCTGCTACTCTCCACTCCATATGGCTTCAACTAACGACGCACTCATGTCAAACAATGGTTCATTATTTATAAATATCTATTAGATTTTAATAGCGGATCCAAAGTGAGATGTAGGTCCCACTTTTTGGAATATGTTGAAATACACGTTTTTGTTTATTCATAACACATTAATTAATTTTCTGTAACCCTTTTGCATCCAAGTGTAATTTTATTTAAAAATTTAAATACTTTATTTTTGTGACAAATATAATTAAATATAACACATTACATCAAAGTGAGTTAAATATCTCAATTTCGGAAAGCAAATATATTTTCATATAATTAGAGATGTGAGAAGCTAAAGTACTGAAGCATTAAAACTTTTTTAATTTAATTAATAAAAATCATTAAAAATATGAGTGTAAAAAATACAAGTGTTTAAATAAGCAAATATGTTTTACATAACAGCAACGGATGATCAATCCTGTCATCCTTGTGCCGTGAAGAGCAGTAAAAGGCAATATATGCGCGCTTGTTTCTCACCGCTAGTGTTAGGATCAATAAATAAAGTTTAATTGTTGTTTCTAGACCGCAGCGGTCATTAAGCGGAGTGTTCTCTTGAGTGAGTCCCTCGCACTAATATATGATCTCCCTTCCCGACAGAGGCGCGGAGAAGCTGCCAAAGGCACTGACTTCTCCGTGTTAAGGTGAACACAAGCCGTCCACGAGCGGTCACCGAGCCTCATTACAGGAACATGGGAGTTTTTGCTTCGGACACCTCCGCAATTTATTCTGTATACCAATTACTATGCGCACAATTAGTTGTGACTACCGTGTAAATAATACGGGTGTTGTAGTCTGACTGAATAGCACCTGTGTTTGCAGATTGAAATATTGCGCGATCTGTGAAATATATAAAATTTACAACTTGCTGGGTAGTTTCCTTCCTATTCTACATTCTCAACAAATATATTTTAAAATGTAATTAAAAAATTAAAAATACACTCGTAATTGCATGACAAATCAAGAAATGGTGAGAAAATACAAGAATTTGTAGGAAATTAGCAAATCTAATTACACGGTGCAAAACTGAAATAAAAAATGTTCATTATATTGAACTGTCATACATAACATTTGCCAGTACATTGTTCAATTTATTGCAAGAACGAAAGCAATATGTCCTTCAGCATTATTGAATATAAATAACTTTAAAAAGGGAAACAACGGCAAACTTGTATTTGAAATAGTACTTCTGCACTGAAATTTATAAACCGACTCATAATTTCTTTCACTTATCTTTTGCCAGTGTAATGCTCCTATCCTAACTACGTGGGGGCGTGTACGTAGGCCTCCAACAGATCCCTGCATGCTGTAAACGTCTTTCAACGGCAACGGGCGCAAGGATGAGATGCAGCTTTCGAGAGACCATAACTCGGCGACGTGACATTGCAGAAACGAGTAATGAGCACGCGCAGCGCCACGTCAAAACCCGACGCGGTAAAACGTCGCGTGCGGCGCAGACGGACACGCCCCCTTCGCCTTCCGCAGGAGGAGAGACAGCGCGCCTCCAGCGCCCCGCCCACGCGCGGCCCCGACGCCGCCGCCGCACCACGACGGTCCATTAAGCGCGTCCAGCCCCAGAGCTTCGCTACTCAGGTTTTCTCCTGCTCGTCCCTGCGTTTCAGCGATCACGCTTCATTAGTAAAATATGTCACTCTCATGCTACATATGCAGACGGAGTGATGACGACGCGTCGAGGGCAGTTGTGCTGACGTTGAGACCATCATATCATGGTCTTCTTCAAGGGTGGAATGTTGAGGCTAAAAGGACCACGATATGATGGTCGGCACAACTGCCCTAGATGCGGCGTCACCCGGACAGCTGAAAGCCTTTACGTGACTGGTAGCGGAAGCCTACGATTTCAGATATAGGTGCGAGTAATAGTAGGTAGTAGTAGGTCGTAGTAAATGTTGATTCGAACCTCTTGAATACGGTGTTTAATTGTTTATTGAAATTTCAATTTTTGCCGTTTCTTTCACTTCAGGTAGTTTTCTTAATAATGTTCTGTTATCTTAACGGAGGAATCAAAACCCATTCTTAACAGCCGACGTCCATTAAGGATTTAATAGTCCGCCATCCTTTAAGAACAATCAGAACAAATGAGTAAAGATGGCGTATGAGTACATTTACTCCAAGAAATATTATATCTTATATTTTCTATTATTACTAGCTTATTACCCGGCATTGCGCGGATATTTATTTCTCGCAAGGCAGCCTCGCCCGTCTCTCTCGCACGCCCTATCTGGGCTGCTATGGCCGTCCTGCCTTCATCTCCTGCCCCGAACATCCAACCCTTCCGCTCTATCCGTTAGGAGCAATCAAAACAAATGAGTTTTAGCTAAAGATGGCGTATGGGTACACTTATTTCAAGAAATGTAATTTTTCTTTATATGTTTATTAGTATTAGAAAAGTATTACAAGACACATGGCCAAGACACAAGACACAAGACCGATATCAGAAATAACAGAGTCGGTAGGTTTCAAGCTTAAACGTCTCGATTTACAAACTTTAATTGCGTCTGTAATTTGCTGTTTATTGGCCTTACAAAGTTAATAACTGAAACAAATCACAACCATAGTGTCTGCACCAGTGAAATGGAATAATAAACGGTCGCACTTTCCCACTAACGAAATATATTAAAATCTGCAGAAGTTTCAATTAAGCAATCAGTTACATCGTTAATACTGAAAAGATCATCGACATTGGAATACACATCTGCTGATCAAATTTTTATTTTTATTAATTAGACGGTTTGGTAATGTAGATACCTTAATTCAAATTAAATAAACAGAGGTTGTCTGGTATCAAGCTTCTATTTCGCTTAAGATCGTTTCGATCGCCAGAACTTCGTTTTCCGCCCAGCAGCTACAAGCTCTGACGATGATCGCTACGCGATCGAAAAGATCTTAAGCGAAATAGAAGCTTGATACCAGACAACCTCTGTTTATTTAATTTTAATTTTTATTTTTATTTTTTAGACACGACTTGCTTTGTCTTTGATTTGAACTTGGATATATGCTAAAGAGTTTACCTGGATCTAGAAGTACAGGATTATGAAGGAAATATGAAAACAGTTAATTGACGCTACGTGTTCTTTTATGGTGCAAATTATGAAAAGAAATTATGGGAGGTAAATACGAAAAGACAAGCCGAGTCAAGTTAACATTTAGTTAATTAGTAAATAAATAAATAAATCAAAATCATTACAATTAGCCATAAAATAAACTCTTGTTTATACCGCAAGCGTTAACTGGTGGTAATGATGTCGCTCATTAGAACACTTATAACGCCTTTGGTGCATAAATAAATATTTAGAGCTCTTCAACAGGGTTTCTTAAACGCTGCAAAGAACATATTGCCGCTGTCGGAACAACCGACAAGAGCGAAGTCAAGAGCAACGATGTTCATGCCAAAGACGAGAGAAGGCCACAAAGGAATTCTAATGGACCACTCATCTGAAGACATTTTTTCAATAGACAAAAATTATTTTTAAAAATTCAAATATCTGAAGTACAATTGAGCTGAGCGTAAAACTTGTGAAATTCGCCTTGCTAATACCAGTGCAAATACAGGAGAACGTACTACATGCCATGCAGAATTTTAGATGGGAGGTAAATTACTAAGGGAAAAAACATAATAGAAGTCACAAATCACGGAGGAAGCTGGAGCTAGAACCAAAATATTAAAATTGCTATCTGTGAGAAAAAAGAGGGATATAGAGAGAGAGAAAGAGAGAGAGAGAGAGAGAGAGAGAGAGAGAGAGAGAGACAGACAGACAGACAGACAGACAGACAGAAGATAGAGACAAAGACAGAGAGAGACGGGGGAGAGAGAGAAAGAGACAGACTGATTCATATCCAGTGCAATGTGGATTTGGTCATCGGACATTACACAAAATGACATTATTATTATTATAAAAGTAATAGAGTTTTACAAGCTGGTCTTCAAACTTCGTCTTAGACCCACCGCCGCTCCCCTTGTTCGTTGGCGCGGCCCTGGCAGGCTGCGAGCGACGACGCCAGCGCCGCCGCCGCCTCTTTGTCCGCGCTGCCTGGAGTTCTTGGCTGGCGCTGCGGTGACGGGCGGTTACCTGGCGCGGGGTGCTATTCGAGCCCCGCCCGTACGCGTTCGCTCTGTTATTTAGCCCCATAAAGCCGCACGCGGACGGCGCGGCTGACGCGGCGCGGCGCGGCGCGGCGGGCGTCGTAACGACCGGGCTTGCGCCGCTGCGCTGTTATGATAATCCCGCTGCCGCGCCGCGCCCTGGCTGCGTCGGACGAGCGGCGGGCGCCGGCGACCCTCCAGGGGGTGGCTTGGTACGTGGCATCACTGGTGGGGGTGATAATGGCAGGAATGACCTTTTATTGATTTTTTTTTCGTGTTTCCGGGCGCGTCAACTGCTTTGGTCATAGGTCCCGTTAGTGTAGTGCATGTTTTTTCGGGAGATGGCGGTGATCTTCCCCCGCTGGATGGCGAGATCCGGCGACGACCTACCGTCGGCTAGTGGGGTTTCCCCCTAACCAGGACTCTCCCACCAGCGGGGCACCGCCCCAGCCGGGACAAGCTCTAAGCTCCCGACCGATCTCCCGGAATATGTGGTAGTGTAGTGCATGTTAGTGTAGTTGTGTGTGTGTGTAATGGGAGAGGATAGGACAAGGAAGAGAAAGGACAGATCGCGCGCGGTAGGTGTGTTGGGTACTGCTCCGGGATTCGCCTGGATTTGATCGGAGAAACCACGGAAAACTACCGATCAGAGCAGCCGGCCGCTAGAATTCTCTTCCAAACAGCAACTGAATTCGATCTAGCTGAAAAGCTAGTGTCGAAAATCCTGCCGCCGTCAGGACTTGAACCTAGGACCTCCCGGTCAGAGGTGCTGCAGTGACTTGATTTGTTGCACTGAGCTACCGCTCCCGGTATGATGGTAGCAATCACACTTAAAACGATAACAAACTCTTCAACTTGCCGCTGGCAAGCGGAGATTCATGAAGAAAATGTAACAATGGAGTATGATGTGACGACTACGTTAAGTGATCATGGATTTGGTGAGAAAATATTTGCAACGATGATCGCAATCGGGGAGAAGAACGGGTGAGAGGTGGTGGTGAAGTTCATATCGACTCGGGAGAGACGGCTGCTTCGATTCGAACAATAGTAGAGACGCCCACGGTCTTCGTGTAGTTGTAGCAAACGCGATGGTGGGTTGGGTATGCTGTGACGAAGGACGGTGGTAGGGTGATGGCTGCGGCGGCAGATGTGGTGGTGGCGACTGTGGCGGCGGCTCGCCCGAATAATTTACAGGGCACGTAGCGGCGCTTGTGACAGGTGAGAAATCACGCTGAGTTACTCCGGCGGCCGCCAGTCGGCGCTGGCTTCGCCGGCCGGAGGTGTCAGCTGCGAACCAAGGCACGCTCGCGAGGGCGGAGATTCCTTCTCTTCGTCCTTTCTTATTTCACTTTCCTCTCTTTTCCTCATATTTTTCAAAATTTATCTGCGCCGTTGTATCCTTCTATGCTTCCCCTCCATCTCGAAGCATATATACCAGACGTCGGTATCCGTATAAAATCGCCTTTTTAAAATGTCCGTGCGACATATATTTTTATGCGCGACGCGGGATGTTTTACAAATGTCGAGGGAATTTATTTCCACATCGGTGCCGGCTGTCTGTCTTCGATGTCTTTTTGTGGAAGGTGGTGGCGGTTATAGTCGGCGTGCCGCCGAACAGAGTCACAGTGCTTTAATGCGCCTCTCTTGTTAGCTTTTGATGAAGTGTAAGCTGTATATTTGCCCTCGCTAAGGCAATATCAAGTGAAGACTTCTTGACCTGTAAGTACAGCTTCAGGAGTAACTGATAAAAAGTCGATATTTGTAATTATTTTTGTCAATAAATTAAAGCTAATTTATTTCTGAATGGTTCAGTAAAACATGTTTTTCTTGCAATTGCGTAACATATGGACATTTATAAGATAACAACATTAATCGTATTCGTAAGTATTATCAGAGCTTAGTTATTATGAGTCAGATGAATCACAAATTAAGATCAAGTTACAAAACAAAAGGGTATTCAAAGGATGTTACAGGAACGTTCATACTTGAGTCGTCGTTGAGTTTACTGAGATAATGTAAAGATTCTAACGGAATATTCTAACTGGTAAAATTAGAAGGAACTCCAGAATAACTAAGATCTAAAATTCATGCGTTGCTCAATGATAATTTTCCAAATTGAAATAAAAGTTTTGGTACATTATGTTATTTAGAAGTTTTCTTCAATCGTTTAATTACTTCCATAATTTTGCATACCATTTTAAAAATTGTATTACAATATTAAATATTTTTCATAACCGCTGCCGGCGTCGCTAGACGAATTGCTTAACTACGATCCGTGAAGTCCCGGAGGTTAAGAAACTCGAGTTGTCATGCGTTCCTGGATGGGTGATCGTTGGGAACCCCAGGGATCTAACAATGCCGAGCCCCTGGCGGAAGGCAATGACTGTTTACGACTGACGATGACTAACTAGATTAAAAGAGGCTCCACCTGACGGTCGACGCCAGTACGTTGTTAATAGAACGTTGTTACGAACTACCGTAACTGAACGTAAAAAATAGAGACAGAAATGTGGTGTTTTATTGATGATAAATATAGAGATATAATTTGGTCATTAATGAATTAATGACATAAATTCACAGTACTCACAGCAAACACGACCTATTCTGATATTCTTCAATTAAAACATTATCGAATAATAATACTTGTATCAATTCGTTGATTCCTATTAGAATTTTAATTTGACTTGTTTTGAAGGAACGTGATTAATCCCCCATTAATTTTATTGAAATGCATTTAATTAAAAGAAAACACGAAAGATTAAATAGAAAGCGTAAAACACATAAGCGAATTGTTATCGATTCTTCGGTAGAGAAGTATGTTCGCTGACAGCTGTGGGAATGGACCCTGAGGGGGGAGCGCGGCCAGAGAGGGCCTCTCCCCTGCCGTCGCCGGAGCGTGAGACCTCCAGCTGCGAGGCGAGGAAGATGTTCGATGACATAATTTAAACCGCGGCTTAGTTTCCATTTTCCCAACCATTGCTTCACTGGAAACGTTTGCTGCGAACCCCATACATACATCTAAGAATTGTGAAATACAAAATTGTATTCTGTTATGACACACTTCTATGCAATTACTAGTAGTGCAGAATAATAATACAACATCTTAAATGAATTGAATTTCTTATCATGAAAAAGATATACCTCTGAAGCTGGTCTCTGTTTTTGAAAAAAAGCTTAACACGATAGTGGCAGGAAGTAATATTACCCATTTATTTCGCCAACAAAATATTTCATGAGTATTGTTGTTCTTCATGGTAATATAAGTACTAATTTGTAAAGTAGGGCCCCTATCAATCATTCGACAATCGACAAATATTCAATTTAGAGTTAAATCTGAGAACATAAAACTGTACTACAGGAGACACGAATAAATTGAAAATAAATACATATTTATTTTCAGATTGATGACTTCTTAGCTTTTGTTTGAGATTATTTTCACGCAGAAACAAGATTTTTTATAAAAATATACTATTTATTCAATATTTACTTGTTTATTGTTTATCAACATCATACTATTGGAAAAACTGATTTTGTTTAATCCGCATTATTGGCATGGTACATGAACAACATATTTCCCCCTATTTGTTCGTGTGAATGAGGTGAGGCTAAGTCAGCGATCCTTGATAACGTTCAAAACGATGGCATTAGAGGTGGGGCGAAAACCATGCCTCTGCTTCCAGCTCGTTCGACCGGGAGAGCCCAGCAAATCCTCCGCATAAACGACTGCAGGAAAACGTGCCAGGAATAGTTAAGCCGCCAGCTATTACAGGTTGAGGCAACGGCCTTGGCGGTACCTAGACTTTGGCAATAATAAGTGTAATCGAAGAGGGTCCATGTTTCACAAACGAACGTTTTGAAAAAACACCATATTTTCCCTACTGCAGAATGATTATTTCATGTTTCCGGACGCCACAAATGCTAAAGTCGCTTGTTCAGTAAGTGTAGAGCACGTTTTTCCTCGGGAGGTAGCGGTGATCTTCCCCAGCTGGATTGTGGAATTTGGCGTTGACCCACACGTCGGCTTATGGGGCTTTTCCCAACACAGTATCTATCAGCAGGGAGGGCACTGCCCCAGCCCGGACAAGCTCTACGCTCTCCACTGGCCTCCTGACATGTGAAGTAGTGTACGTAAGTATGTGTAAAGTAAAAGGTGAAAATAGGATACGGAAGAGGAAGGAATGATTGCGTGAGGTCCGTGGCCTGTTTATTAGTGAACTGCTCCGACATTTGCCTGGTGTTCGTAGGAGAAACCACGAAAAACTACCGATGAGAGCAGCCGGACGTTAGAACTCTCTTGCAGATTGCGCTAAATTCGTCCTAGCAGTGCAGCTAGTGTCTAAAATCTCGCCACTGTCGGGACTTGAATCCTAGGGCCTGAAAGCCAGGGGCGCTTTAGAATGCCATAGACGTTCTCGTGCTAGTTAGTTCCCTATTCTCTTGAGTTTGGGCTTTTTGGTGCTGCTTCACCCTCTTCCCACTCTATCGGCAATTAAAAACCTACTAGGGCCCCTTGCGATACTTCTCAGTGATGATCACGCTCGCGCTCGCCAAACATTGCACAGGCCTATCTCGTTCCTGCACCATTACAAACTTGTCCATGACATCCCTTGGACCCATCTCGATGTGTACCATTTTTCTGGGAGCAGCTCCTCATTTACACACACACAAAGATTGTGCACACACTTCACAAACAGTTACCGGCCATGCGGAGATATCATGGAAAGATTAGGTATATAAGTGATATAAGAGTGTCTACGAATGACCTACATGCCACGAGCACAACTTAAAACATTAATACTATGCGTTTCAAAACCATAGACTTAATTTATACGTACTTCGGCCCACCTTCAGCAATCCCTGTCTAACGAAGCCGAATCACATGGGCCAGATCGACCGGAGAATTTTCATTTTGGAAAAAATCCTACCGCTAGTGTTCCTAACAGATAGACTCACTGTATAGGAATAACTTTGACAGCAACTATAGTTGCCAGTAAAGCTGGGGTATAGTTTATGCTAACAACACCCTTGCAGAAACATACCTAAACAGTTGTAACAGAAACTTAATAGTTTCTCGAGCGATAGACCACGCGCTACTTAAACCCTTTATAAGGTTACCTCTTCAATTGACACAAAAACAATAATATAAAATAAAACAGGGCAAAATATATTGTCGATGTTCAACCTTCAAATTCTCAGACATGCTGATATGTGAGATATTGATATTTCGATCCCAAAAAATCTCTCTCTGGAAGCTGAGCAGAGCGTTGCGATAAATCTGTGATCGACCCACCTAGTATAAGCACCAGCTTTAGGATTTCATCTCGCCTGTCCCCTTCACCCACAGCCTTGAGACAAAACCGCGCTCAGAGGCAGCGGCTGCGGGAGCGAGACGGAGGCACGGCGGGGGCGGCTGGGCCGGCGACTGAGTCTGCTACCGCACTCTGATAACCTCAGCTTCGCCGTCGACTGGGCGACGGTGTGGTGGGATGCAATGGGCAGACAAACAACACCCACCGCCCCCGACGCGCTCGCGTCCTGCGCGGCCCCGCCGCCCTCGCCGCCCCACCCCCGCCGCCCCCGCCCCCGCCGTCGGCGCGCCCTCTGCCCGAGTTTATTGCAGCAATCTCCAGCGGCGGGCTGTAGTTTGAACCCCCTTAAATGAAGGGTAGGTGGCGGCCGGGGGAAGCCCTCGTAAAAACTATCTCTTCTTCGACTTCTTTTTTCTTCCTTTTTTCGTTTTCGTTTTCTAATCCCGACTCGGGACGCGGCCCAGCCGTCCGTCGCGCGGTGGGACGGGGCGGGACGTGGCGGGCGGTGGCGGGCGGTGGCGGGGCTGGGCGGGGCTGGGCGGGGCGCAGCGTGCTTCGCAGAGAGCCGGTGCGGACAGATAGGACATCTTTATGCTCGCCCGCTTGATAAGGAGTCTCCCTCGTTCTCGGATCGTCCGGAAAAACACGGTCCGAAGATTGGCCGCCGCCCGCCCCGTCGCCCAGGCCCGCTCCGCGCCAGCCACTCCCGTGATTACTGGGCCTCTCCCTCGCTGCTTGTGTCTATTGGGTTGCCATGGGGGCACGGGAACGTCTAGATAAGCTCGTGGGTTTGGCGCGCCTTGATACGAATGGACGGCAAACGAGGAGGTCATATATTGTGATATTAGCCCTGTCAAGAAGAGTGCTTTAATTGTCGCTTTTCCTATAAAACTAATATTTTCATAATACTCGAGTTTTCAACTATCAAGAAAATATTGCAAGTAGGATTCTATTCTTCTGCGCACAGAAAATCGGATTAATTCAGTTTACATGGGAGTTGTGAAAGAACGAATGCGTTCTTTTTTTTATTTGATGTCGCGATAACTTCGTGGTTATAACTGACCACTATTGATTTAACGTTACAGGTACACTGAATGAAATGACATGTTGAGGGTGAGGGGTGAAAGGTCGAACACAAATACAACCATACCTGAGGCGGTACTCGACCCCGCGATCCTTCCATCTACGATCGCCATGGCACTACTGCCTTAGCGATCTCGGCCACCCGGATTGGCACTAATATGATCTTTCTTTCCCTTCATTGTTGTTCGTTATTGTATTTTTACTTTAATGAAATTCATTAGTCGACTTTTAGTATGGATATTTTCCATTGAAATATCAATCAATATGTTATGTAAAAATTATATATCAATATGTTGTACAAAAAGCATGAGTTTTCAAAAGAAGAGGAGAGAGAAGTTTTTGTCTGCTTACCTAAAAATGTGCAAGCTTTAAGATGTTCCATCATTGTTTATTTTATAAATGTTTTGAAGACATCAGATGAGCTATTACGTTCAGAATTCTCCACCATCCCAACTACAGCTAACAGCTATCAATTAACACTGAAAGATCGACAATATTATTAAAATTATAATTACAAAATCATCCAAAAAATGAACAACTTTTACCCATTTTCATGAGCACAAAATAAAACTCGAAATATAAAAGCAGCACGCAGAAATATTGAATAACATATCTTTTAACGATTTTTTAAATTTGATGAAATAATGAAAACAAAAAAGTTTTGTAATATGCAAAACATTAAAAAATAGACTATTGTAAAAGTGTGCTTGCAAAATAATTAGAAAAAATTTAAAAAAATAATAAATACCCCAAGCATGGAAGTGAATGTGTCATAAAAGTTAACCCAAATGCATAAAAATAATAAAACCAATCGGAATTTCTGCGTTTACTCGTACTAACATTAATCAGAACACTGTTGACATAAAATTTGTTTGAATATTCTATTATATTACCATGTGTGCATACTACTATGTAATGTTTGTCGTCACACGAAATTACTACTCTCTTTGTATATCAGTAAAGATAAACTTTCCTCCTCACCGTCTTTATTCACTTTGATTAACTGTATTCATTTGTCTTAAAATCCTTTAGCCTTGGAGAAATCATCGGCGAGCGTTAAAGTCTCTTTCCTTTTCGGCCGTTCCTCCTCCCCGGCCGGGCGGCGCGTCCCGGCGCTGGCAACATGGCCGCCGGACCACAATGCCCGCCCGGGCGCGGAGGCGCGCCGCCAGTTAACAATGCATGCGGAGGCGCCGCGCCCGCGCGCTCCCGTGCATTATTGAGGGGCTGCGCCGGTCGTCGTGCATAATAGAGGGCGCAGCCCCGCAGCCGCCCTTAAATATGCAGCACGCGCTGGTCGGCGTCTCCCGCCCCGCCCCGCCCCGCCCCGCCCACATCGGCAGCGCGGCCCGCGATGCGCACCGGCGCGGGGGCCTGTCGCCCACGCCCCTGGCGACGCCCTCCCAAGGACGCGTGAGAGACGGGCGACCGCTTCGCAAACATTCCTCAGTGCTCCGGAAAAGTAAAATTCTGCCCTCTTCGGGCTTTGTTGTAGTATATACGATAATGTAAGTATTGAACACGATTAGCGGCAGGGCAAGGCTAATGGCATCAAACCCCGCCATTAATAAAGACAATTACCATTATTATTATTATTATTATTATTATTATTATTATTATTATTATTATTATTATTACTATTATTACTATTATTACTATTATTATTATTATTATTATTATTATTATTATTATTATTATTATTATTATTATTATTATTATTATTATTAGACTGTTCAGAGCTTTTTCTGAAAGAAGTTTGCCGAAAGATTTGCCGTAGGGTGGTCATTGTCAATTTCTCAAATTGGATCGTCTTTGGAATCATAATTGTCTCGAACTATATGACAATATACTATCTTTTCTGCACGTGTTCTTTCTGTAATTATGGACTTTTGATTTAGATCTAGCAAATAAAAGAAGTGAAGTGCAAGTAGAATCGCAAAACGATTTTTACATATTTACTCAAAAATTTGTTTTGATATTGTGAGTTAAGAAAGTAACAGAAGTGGCCAAAAATTTTCATTCTTTTAAATCTGCCGGTTCATTTTCAAAGCTCTACATCTATTCAGCATGACTAAAGAATAGTGAATCTTGAATTGACAAATATTTCTCGGGTAAAGAAGGGGAATGAAGTGGACTTTCTTTTGCCTGCACCGTTTCCCAGCTGGACGTCACTAATACTGAACTGCTATCTGGATATCAACCAAGAGAGGAACACGCTCGTTTATTCTCCTAGTGCAAAACACCCGGATGAAACATTTGCGAATATAGAAGAACACATTTCATCAGTAGCAGTATCCATTAAGATTCAAAAATGAGAATTAACATAACAGACGTTTCTTTTCACTAGATCTTGTTCAAATTTTAAAATTTTAGGCTGTTTTCAAAAAGAAAACTTAACGCAATTATACAAGTAGCTTACTAACCGATCATTCAAGTAGCAGCTACGTGGAGAAAAATAATTTATTTGATTTCTATATAAAATATTGTAAAACATGAAATAAATATTATAATTCAATATTTTTAAAATTAATTTACATATTAAATATTGGAAAAAGAAATATACATTATTAATACATAGAATTTTTACGGAAAAACTCTTAACTAATAAACAAAAATCTCAAAACTCTTAATCTTTTGTACCTTTGGAGAAAAAAGACTCGAGAGTGTAAAGAATGAGCGTGAATGGAAATTTTCAAAGTGTCTACATAAATAGTCAGACATCCCCATTCCGTGTTTGAGTAACTGCGAGTGACCATGCGAGTGACCTTCCGAGCGTCCGTCACTCACCGTTAGACCACTTCCCGTGCACCATTCGAGACATTTGAGGTGTCATTCGACGCGTCTCGGACTCCTGGGTGGGGAACTCCTGGTGAGGTGGACTAGGCCAGCTTGTCCTTATATCATTGACTTCCCCATTTAGTATGTAATAGTATGCATGCATGTAGATTAACTTAAAAGAGATGTCAAGGTGGGGGAAAGAGGATAGAGGCAACGCCCAGGTGCATCTGACCCTCACCCAGCCCGGCTGCCGCTAGCATGCCACTTGTATTTTGTGACAGTAAAATAAACAAATTATATATTCTGGTGGGGAACTGATCTGATTATTTGTTTTCGAATCTGTCCAGAAGATTTTATCAAATTTCCAACAACGTGTTTTGCAAGTTTTAGCGCCCTATTTTGCATGTTTTAGTGGGTAGACCGGGAATTAAAGCACCGACACATAAATAGATCTACTTAGGTGGCGTTGATTAAATCCCAGTACCCAGAAGTAATTTTTTCTACATGAGGATAGCATCCTGACTGTTGAAATCTGTATGTACAACACAAGAGTGAATCGCGCAGCGCATTTGTGGTTGAAGTTATTCATAAGAAGTGAAGTATTTCATCCGTATTTTAATAATAATTTTGCAAAAAACTACGTACAGTAATACCTTGGAACTTATTAAATTTGAAGAACTTAACGTGAATACTGAGAAAATCAGAGCAGTGATCATAATAATGCTAGAGAATGAAAGAACATCCTTATTCGTCTTTTCACACTTACGTTCTTAAGCGCGTAAATACCCATTTTCAAATGAACGTGATTAACAACCTATTCTTATCAAATTTAATTACCACCTTATTCACAAAAATGTGCAAAGCAGTCGCCTTTTAATAATTATATTTGCCAACAAATTGATTAATAGAGCAACTGCAGAAGTAGAAGTGACCACAAACTAGGTTGAGTTTAATCTGAAAAATCTTGAAAAAATAAAGGAACAGAAATATGGAAGTGTCAAGTAAATCCGAGAAAAAATAAAATGTAGTTATAGACTATTTTGCGACATAGTTTTTGGATCTAATTGAAAATGATCTTACATTAGCATTAGCGAATAATGCTCAAGAACACTTTAAAGATGATATTTTATGTACATTTTCTGTGCAGACTAGCAAAAAAACTTTACTAAATTCTAACTAGTTTCATCATCCTTAGCTACAAGTATTTTTTCAGTGGGTACAATAAATTTTGCAATTACAATATTACCTGGTCATATCCCGTTTGGAGATACCATGCAAGGGACTATTGGGAATTTTTGAACGTGAGTATAATTTCAGGTACTACTACTTTATCAGGTATTACGACTTATTCGTAAGTCCAATGCCAGATACTGTAAGAGCTTATTTTAATAAAGCTTCGCGTGATACTACTAATGGAAAAATATAAAATCATTAATTCATGAATGTGCCAGAAACGACACGAATATTCAAATACGTTCAACCAACTATGGCTTAAATGTTACATTTAATGCTGAATTATATTTATAATGGGATAATAATCCCTTACCGCCTGCCTTGATTTTGCAATATTGAAGAAGAAAAACAAAAGATTAGCAATATTTTCAACAACAAAAAATCGAGAAAAGAATAATTTTTATATGATGAGAAAAATGATCCGGAGGTGCAACAGGTAAATGCATGTTTGCCAGCAACGCCGTGTGGTTTTCAAATAGATTTTTTAAAAATTTACTACGACAAATTTTTGTTGTATTTGAGTAACCCCTATGTGTTAGTCAGTCTGTCCGTTGCTCACTGGAGATTCGCCAAGTGTCTATATACGAAATAATCAGACATCCCTATGCAGTGCTTGAGTCCGCGAGTGGCTGTCTGTGTGTCCGTCACTCCTTAGACCACTTCCATCCAGCAATCGAGACATACGAGGTGTCATTCGATGCGTTTTGGTCTCTGGTGGGGAACTGGTGATTTTTTTTGCGGATCCGTTTAGAAGATTCTACGAAATTTCCAAAAACGTGTTTTTGCGCTGCGATCTGCGATGACCTCACGAAGCACGTGCCCCGCCACGGGGCCAAGCCCGCGCACATCGCTTTGAAAGACACCACAACTTGCTGCGATAACAGCAAAATGTGACATCATTAGACGACTAATGACAGGTCGGTATTGTTGTATTACTCGAATGCTGCTGTTTACAGTATGCGGTTTAGAGCTTGGATCATTCGGCGGGAAAATGTTCATCGTCATGATGCCACTCCGTAAGATAATTATCGTTTTATAGGATAATTTTGTTTTGTGTGGCATATACTATAGCGCTAATGGGATACTCCTCTTTCGTAGGATAATTTCGACTACAAAATTTTATTCTAATGAATGTAAATCTATAAGAATGGAACGGCATGTTGTAGAATAGGAGCTTACAAATATATACATTTTCTTAATAAGCCAACTGAATATACACTGAAAGAATGTACTCTTCAGAATAACTCCTCTGGGAGCGTTCTGATTAGGCTTTCTGACAATTACTCTGAGATGTGTAGCGAGCGTAGCCTGGAAGAACATTTGACAGAAGAGTTACGTCTAACAATTTTTGCATATTTTTTTATTCTTTAATTTTAATCATATGCATATTTATTTTTCTCGTTCTACTTCCCCGTATGAGTCACCCAGACAACTGAATGATTAGAATATATTTCATTTATAATTTGCTAAGTAGAAGTTTTTAATAATTGAAAATATTTTTTAAAACAGTTAAAAGCCTCGGCGACGCCACATTAATCTAGTTATTAAATATTCTCCAAAACATAGAAAAATATTTCCCAATACTAATAATGCTGAAGATAAAAATAATGACTCGAAAAATATTATTTTTAATTATTCCAGGAAAATTCTGTGGTGATTGAGTATTCATGAACTTACAAGTTTTCTTCAAAATCTGATTTTTTATTATGACTCCTGAGATACCAACATTTTGAAAATCTTCAGCACAAACTGTTTTACAATCAATTCTTTTTAACACATATGTTGCTTCGTGTCACCGATCTGATTTTCCAACTTAATATCTCTGTTCCTACGTAACTCAATATTACAATAATTAATATCACGTGTGACTTTTACAAGCACATCACTGAGGAGAACTGATGGGCCAGGAAGAACTAAATTTTGAGTTCAATGAACTAGAATGAAGAATTACAAACCAGCAATTCGCTGATTAGAGGAGTCCTGGTCTGGTTGGAACTCATGTTCCTACATCAGCCACGTAGATTCCTTAGGCCTTTCCTTTTTGTCACGTTCTTCACAATCTAACAAACTTCCCACGGAAGCCTCTGTATGATCGGTGTAATGATGGTGGAAACGCGAACTCAAATGTTTCTTAACACTTGCAGAATAATATTTTTGTAGTTCATTGATTTTTTGGTAATATTGGGAAAACAAAAAAAATCTCTCCCTCTTTTTTAGCTGAAACATTTAACCAAGCTCTTTTTGTGAATCAATGTTTTACTTTTGTGTTTCTTTGCCACCTCTACAGCTATCTTCAATTGAAAATCCTGTTCGGTGGTTGACACTTTTCGATTGACGTTGGTTAGCTTAATCTCAAGCAGCCCTATCCTCTGCCAAACACCTCCACGAAATTAAACAATTTTATTTATATGTTTATTCGTAACGAGGGTAAAAGTGCAGTTCACAAAAATTTGGCAGTTTTCTCAAAATTATTGAGAGTACTTAATTCGGCACGTGAATCACAAAGAGCATCTTTCTGAATAGATCCTTTGTCCAAAAATGGCCAATTTTTAATTTGATACATTTTTCAATTAATTATTTACCAACTCCGATTTTGCTTCAGTAGTGATCTCTTAAAATTTGCAATATTTTGCTCGAGGTCAGATACACGACTCAGCAATGGCCAATTGATATTCTATCTTGTAAACGTTTCTGTGACCAAAAAAGGTAAAGCAAGTATTGTTTATTATTTGATGTTATTAATTACATGTTTTTTGTTATATTTCTGCAAGGACTAAATTAATTATAATTGCATCATCTTACTTAATAAATATAAAAGTAAGAAAAAATATAAATAACACAACTTTATTTGATAACTTTTAATGACTTTAAAAATTCAGCAGTCAAGCATTCACTAATAAAAATACCATTAGGTACCCTAATAAATTGAGTTTTCATTGTCACAATAAAACTTGTCAAAAATAAACCGTACGTGCGTAAACAAATTGAATACTATCAAGTGGTGCAAATCAGGCCCGTTCTTCCCTACTATATTTTATGGCATTGACCCATCACCTTTACGTCGATCTCTGTGATCAGCCCACCTTAAGGATTTCCTAATGTCAATGACTGCAGGGCCAAGACAGACACTGCTTCTCTCGCCTTCAAAGAGACTCGACAATCGGAAATATGAATTATGCTAGAGGTGTAAATTATTTTGAGAAGCCGTCCCGCTGTATTCCAATGAGAATTGAGGGGATAACGGATGGGCAGGCGCACGACTATATGGCCGCGTGGGCAACGGCAAGCAGATCAGTAGTGGGTCAATTAATTCCAAGCATGGTCAAAAGTACATTTATTGATAAATACTGGCAATTTAAAAAAAATAATTAACAGGAATTACTGATCGACGCTGACATTTTAGCTTTATATTTTGGTTCGTTTTCGTTATGAAGAAATGATTAGTGAATGTTTTTGAGGCAGCCTGATAAGATTCAACATTCACAAGTTATTCTGAAACATAACTCCAAAAGGCTTCATGTTAAAATGTCTTATACTTTCTTGTATAATACTATGTGATGTAGAGAATTAGTATATGAAACACTGTATTGATACACCGAAAAACTGCGATTTTTTGACAGAAAATTTTGTTTTCTTACTCTACCGAAAAAGTGGATATTACGTGCTCTTACGTGTAGTAAATTACATCCACTAATATGTTAAGTCGGATTCCACATTTTGGGAATCTTGATGCCGAAAAATTTGTTTAAGGGAAAACGTCTGTCTCTCGATCTATCCATCCGCCTGCGAACAGCTCTAACGCATAAAGATATTACAGGATTTTTTTTTTAAAATTGACCTTCCAAAACCGATTTAGCTGATTTTGCGATCCCTTGAATTTGAAACGGTTATTTTAATATTTCTTTTTACATGAAGCCTAAACGACATTTTGAAACATTTCTCAAAAATCATTTCAGGCGTTTTCCATATTGTTTTCTCAAATAAAGCAAAGTACGCTTATAAAAATGACGCAGTTCCATTTCTTGTTGAAATTTAAATTTTCAACAATTACAAATGTTTAAAAAAATTTTGACGGCTTTCTGGAACTACATTGTTGAAAATAATGATTTTTTAATGAAATATATTCTTCAAAATTAGATCTTTAAATCTATCATGTAAAAGTTTATGAATATATGCGTAATTTTGGGTAAAATAGTGACAACTTTTAAAAATTACATGAACTAGATTTTTTTAAACATTTCTGCAAAATTTTTCTTATTTTTTACTCTAACTCATTCGATTTTTGTTAAAATATCTGAATACCCCAAAATTACAAATGTTCAACTTTCTATTTAACTTGCCGGAAAAGTTGTTATTCCAAGTCAGGCAGTTAGGAAAGTGGTTGGGTGAATTGCCTGCTAAATCTCAGTAGAAGTGTTTGAATTCTACGTAGGAAAATACTTTCTCCATGTTGGTAACACTTTTGCGGGTTCCAGTGGTATTATTATGTTAACTGTAATTATAAAGTAATTATAATGTAACTGTTCCAAATAATGGGATAAAGTACTTGCTGTTCTAGCATCATTAGTTTTTATTGCTTCCTAATATAACAACTTAATTCTTTTGTAGTACAGAGAACTTTGGCATAGGTAGAACTCTAGAAATCTTGTATCCATTCATTGATTTTCAACTCAGAAAATGACAAATGAATTTGAACGAGTTACTAGCATCAATATGTCGCCAAAAAATAACAACACACTCATCGAAACACTTGCCGAGTAGTGTGAAGGTATTTTTCATTCTGTTCGATTATATCATCAATAAAGATGATAAAAATTGCCAATTACATTCGAATTTGAATAATAAATTTTTAACAACTTATCTCATACTTCCATTTCTAATTTATTTGATTCCCTCTCACACTACTGTCTATGTAATTAATGTTTGGTCCAGGAAAGTTTATCACTAATGTGCGTATCTTTTCTATATTTCATCATTTACACGTAAAGTATTTTTGGATTTATTGAAATATTTGCAAATCAGATGCAACTTCGTCCGGATGTTCAGCGATAAAGCAGTGCCTCTGACCCGGAGGTCCTGGAGCTCGAGTCTCGACGGTGGCAGGATTTTCGTCACTAGCTAAACACTTAGGACGAATTCAGTCGCTGCCTGGAAGAGAATGCTAGCGGCCGACTGCTTTGATCAGTAGTTTCCCGTGGTTTCTCCAATCAACGTCACGCGAATGCCGGAGAAGTGCCCTAACAAGCGTGCCACGGTCCTCGCGCAAACATTCCTTCCTCTTCCTTGTCCTATCCTCACCCCTTACTTACACCCACTTACACACTACACTACCACGCTTGTCGGGTGACCAGTCCGGAGCTTAGAGCCCAGCTGGAGCGGCGCCCCGCTGATGTGAGATACCTGGTTGGGGAAATCCCCGCAAGCCAACGTAGGTCGCCGCTGGGTGTCACAATCAGTGGGGCAAGATTGCAGCCACCTCTCGCGCACCACACTTAGAGGACTAATGACCTTTGCAATTGATTCACCCGAAATCACTAATCAATCGATCAGTTCAGAGGCATAGTAACCGCAGTCTTCAACTAATCATTGCTGCAGCCTTCCACTAATCATTGCCGCAGACTACAACGTTAATGACGCGCACGACCCCCAACATCTTGCTTGCTCCATAGCTCCACAGCTCTTGTCTGGAGACGGACGTGTCATTCATTATGCGATGTCTCCCATTGGAAACAGTCTTCTCACCAGTTATTCCTAAGGCTTGCGCCCCTCTTTCCCTTCCACAATAGGCGTGAGCTTACACTCAATCATTTCTGAGGTCTTCGCTTAATTGGTTATATTTAAACATGCCCATAAAACAAAATTTTTATGAACTGCGAAGTGATCAACTTTTATTTCAAAATTAAAACGAATGTGTGACACATTGGGAACGGAATGTTCCTCTCTAACTGCAGTTAATGACTCATTATTCATGGATGCAATACACTCGAGTTAAGTCCTCAATTCAAAATTCATCAATAACTTGCATTAGCATCCAGAACTTCTTGTTAAAGTTAAGTAATGCTAGGAAATTAATTTATGAGAAAATCTCCACAGAAAAAATTCTGAAGAGCTCATACGACTCTACCTCACCACTCTGTTAGACAAATCATACAGTCGGAAGACAAGCGACAAGTCTTTTACGTTTGATAATTCTACTCTTCCATCGAATCGAAGGAAGTTACGTTTACGGAGTATCTCACAACGCACTTGAGTGGAGTCCAGTCAGAAACATTGCCATTTGCGAGTTAATTGAAATAATATATGCTTGCTTCATGTTCTGCTATTTATTTCAATTTACATGACCATCATTCTATTCAGCGTTTTTCGAAAAATATGGCCTTTAACAGTAAAAATGCGCCATGTTGGAAAGCATAATGTTCAGAATATGTATGTTAGAATAATATTAATAAGTCGTGTACTGCTCATTTTGAGGTAAATTATAATTTTGATAAAAATTAACTATGGTAAAAACAGTTGTTTAGGAAGATAATCTAGGACATACTTTTCTTTATCTTTCGATGATATATTGTATTTATTGTATCCATGTAGATAAAATAATGATATTTGAGAAGTGACTTACCCCAAATATCGCTCTCTTTGTTTTTTCATGTTGGTGATTTTGATCATGTAGGAGTTTCTTTGTTTTGCCGCAGAGAAACGCACTCCAAAATTTTGAATTCGGGTAGTGTCGCCTAAACTTAGCAGAATTACATATAACAAATTGGTGTCAAATGCTTAGTAATTTGAACCATTTTGAAATGAATAACTTCGAAATTTCACCAAAACAACTTTACAACGCACATCGAAATGAACAAGAATCGAGCATCTCAATGCATTCCTGGGAGTCCACAAAATAATAATTAATTCTTCAGAAGCCCTACTTTGCTCTAAGTTTATGGTTTTCTGGTACGATTTTAAAACAATGTTTAATGTAAGGATCACTAATAATTTTAAAACCTCAACATTTTACTACCAAGAAAGGTGGATTAATAACAATATGCAAATGTTCCTTTGAGCATAAAATATAATTTCATCTTTTCATTTCATTTTATATTTACAACTTTAAAAAATTCTGAAAGACAAGTATCAACTAGAAATAATTCTCTATTTCATGGCAATTGAAAAGTAAATGAACAGTATATTTAGAAAGAAGAAAGCAAGCTCATGTACTAATATGTCTACCGTAATATTTTTCTCCAAGCGGGACTACTGAGAAATACTACGTGAAATCAATTCATGTTGTTATATGTCATTTTCTAATGCATGTATGTATTTGACATTTTAGAGTCGGATTAATCCGAATTCTGCTAGTTAGCCATCCGAGGGGCTCATAGTATAACTACAAATCATTAAAACAAACTTTCTTATTTAATTTCTATACTATTTTTAAAATTGCAATAAACCTCATCTTAAGTATAGTTCGTCCTAAGAACGCTTGCTCCTAAAGAGTTAGAAAATTGACATTTGTAATCTCTTTGAAACACAATGTATGTCGAACACAACGAAATATTATTTTAAAATAAATCAATTATCTTCATTCTAAAAAGGAGTAAGTGTATCTCACTCCATTGATATTTTTAGCAACAACATTTCCTTTTACATTATTAGGTGAGTAAAATGAAGGAAGAAGGTAGCAGAAGATTGTTTTCCGGAAGAAGCAGAACGCCAACAGTGATTGAGAGCGTGGCAGTCGTCGAAGTTGAACCTTTGTCCGCGGTGTAAATCAACGAGCTGCGCCGCTGTCGACGACGCTGGATACCTTTCCTGTCTTTGTGTGGCGAAATAGTGACCACGTTTTACCACCGACTACAAAATGTATCGTTATTATCTTTACAGCGGCTCTTCCATTTCCATCGTCTTTTTAAAAAAAATAAAAGTCTCTCAAAGAATTCAAAACTTTTTTTCTTTATGTGAGTTTCATTTCACATTTAGAAGCAACAAGAGAAAGATTTTCCCGGCTCCATGAGCTGTAAACATGAACACTTTAACACAGTTAGGACATTATTGGTTCACAATTGGCCAACTTTTATGGACGATGAAAGTAAATCATTCAGCTGACAGGAAATAAAATTTACACGATAAATTTTCTAATTTATTTCGCCCTCCGTTCGTCTTGTTCCTGAGATTTTCAGCTCGCCTCGGTGATTGTGGAACAATTCACAGAACTTTTTAATAAGAATTTCTAGAGGCCAAAGGTCGTTCTAAAAGTAAGTTCCGGACGTTCTTCTAACCTGATTTTGAAGAATCTTCAATTATTTCAGTACACGTGTACCTGTAAATACAATTTTTATTTATTTATCGAACAGGCTATCGCCCAATAAAAACCTACATACACCTACAAAAAACATCACGCCACATCATTTAAAAAACCTTTAAAACTCTAAAAAAAAACAGACCGTTACAACTCTCAAAAATATACAATATACACCATTAGATCATCACAAATATAAAAAACAAAACAAAATATTAAACAATCTCTCAAAGTTATCACAACCCTTACTAATACTATCACAAATACACAAAACAAAAGTATACAAAGTCTATCAACATCACTCTTTTAGCTATTTTTTCGAATGCATTTCTTGGCAGAACAAAATCAATATCATGCTTATTCGTTATTCTACACATTCTATTCAGTGGAGCATTAAAAAACAAATTAGTTCTAGCAAATAGCAGTGAATATAGTGCTTCTTTATTATTTCTGAGACTTCCGGGAGGAATCTTAATCCAAAAACAGCACTCGGCGACTGTAGCTCAGCAAAAACACCGTTACAACTGCATTGCCGTTAACTGGGAGGTCGTAGACTTCAAATTCCAACGGGGTGGATTTTCGACACTAGCTACACAAGTGGATCGAATTCAACCTGTTTGAAGGAGATTTATGGTGACCAGCTTCTCTGATCGGTAGTTCTCCGCAATGAAGTTCTCCCATCAAAACCAGCCACACTGCTCTCACGTTACAGTGGGTGGGGGGGGGTTCTCCGTAACGTCGCGTGAGAGATACACACCCTTACGGGACTGGTGGTCTAAGTAGTTGACGCACCCGAAATCACTCCCCCTGCAGCAGAGCGGGTGGCGAAGCTGATTGATTGATTGATTGTTTGTTAGTAATTCCCGGCGTGTCAATTACTATTGTCATTAGTCCCGTACGTGCAGTGCGTGTTTTTTCCTCGGGAAGTGGTGGTGGTCTTCTCCCACTGTATGGCGAGATCCGGCGCCGACCTACTGTAGGCTAGCGGTGTTTCCCTCAACCTTCCCATCTCCCACCAGCACCTTCTAGCGCGGTTAGCGGGACAAGCTCTAATCTCCCGACCGGTCTCACGGGAAGTGTGGTAGTGTAGTGCACGTTAGTGTAAGGGGTGAGGATAGGACCAGGAAGAGTTAGGAAAGATCACGCGCGGTCCTTGGCCCGTTTGTTAGAGTATTGCTCCGGCATTGCCTGGTGTTGATCGGAGAAATCACGAAAAACACCGATCAGAGCAGTAGGCCGCTAAAATTATCCTCCAGACAGCGACTGAGTTCGACCTAGCTGCCAAGCTAGTAACAGAAATCCTTCCACCGCCGTGACTCGAACCTAGGACCTCCCGGTCAAGGCACTGCAGTGACATCAGTTGCTGCCCTGAGCCATCTCCCCCGGTGGGTGGCGAAGCAAGCTGTTGCAATCGAATCAGTTACCCTCACGACCCAAGCTGGGTCAATGGGGTCAATGAGGCGGATGGCGTGAATGGGAGGAGGCCGCGCCTCCACATGGAGCAGACGCCAGCGGCGCTTCTGCATCCCTCCAATCGGGCGCGCGTTATGGCTGCATGCCTCGGCCGCGGCGGCGGAGGCGGCGAATGGGGCCCTAAAGGTCGGCCGAGTGTCTTTGAACAAACCGCGGCGCGCGACCACTTCAGGCCACGAGGGGAAACGCAGACGTCGCCGGCGTCACTGCTGCATTCCGTTAACGGTGATGTGTTTTTATTCTCCTACGGAGGGTGCCACACGGCCCTCACACGCGGGTGCCTTGCGCTCCAAGTGGCTTTGCGTGACATTAGGCGACCAGAGCACGTGGTGCGATGCCGACGTGCTCCATATCACTTAGGAAGAATACATTGAAACGACCTTATTTAATGATAAATGGGGACTGGGTATCCAAAGTATACTGATCGAAATAAACGTTCTGTTTTAATTCCTATGAATTAAATTCATGTAATAGGGAATATCAATACCGCTAACTGCGAGCATGGCAATGTGCGGGTGAGAGTCAATGACTGGTAGATATCACGTCGTGATTACGGGTGGCTTTCGAAAATCTGTTAGATGTGCTGAGCATCATAAGTTTATGCCCCTTGTCGGAATCAACTTTGATCGATTTCCTTAACTGGTATTTCCAGTAGGTTTTCTCACTATTTCCAAGCTAACGCTGGAAAGCATTACTCGCAATAATCTCAAAAAAGAAATGTACGTACCGTCACCGTTTGGTCGAGGAGACTTTCAAATAAATAATATCACTGGAGATTTACACGGAATCACTTCGTTCGATTATCAAGTAGTTCAACAGGATTATTTCCGTCAAATATAGCTCAACGCACGTGTGAGACAAGTTACATTCCTACTTTAGTGGTGAATAATTTCTCACATTTCTCAGATAATTTATCACTTGGCGCCGTTTTAAAAGTTTAGTGTAATTTGTTGTCATTTTCTCTTTATTTTAAAAAAAAGTTATGCTATTGACAGGTTTAAGCTATTTTGAAAAGCCAGAAATCATTCCTCTAATTCCAAGATTTTCCGGCAAAAATTTTCGATAAAACCATTTCTCTGGCTTGTGCACGTATTAAGCTCGTTCCAATGTTACTTGTTCATAAATCTTGTCTTCATGGATGCTATAAGCGTCACTCATTCCAACGCTTGTCTTGGAAATGCTACACACGCTTATTTATAATTTTCATTAGATGTTGACAGAAAACGGTGCATTGTTATCGCTCTAACACAAAAACTTGTTAGTGCTAATGAACATCTCGGCAAGGCATGTAATTTTATGCATTGTAATGCATAATATTACTGATATAGACTGAGTGACACGTAAAACAGAGGGGGCGTACTTAGGGTTTACAAGCGACCTGTTGATGAATAATAAGCATGAAGATAGGCGAAGCTCCATGTTTTAAAACAAATAGTACAGATAAATACTTAATTGTAATGAAATATATTCAAGAAAGATAAGGGAAAAAGTCTGATTAGTAAAATACACAAACGTTTATCACTTCAATTTCTTGTAAAAAAAGAATAATATTACAACTCTATCGTAATTTAATTATAATTTTCGTTCGTAATTAACAAAAAAAAAAAGGTTGGTAAGGTTTTGCGAGTACATGTGTATGTATTTAAGAGCCTTATCAATGTACGTGTGGTCAGACAGATGATGGTTTATGTGCACTTATAGTGGAACATTCGTTCATTAAATAGTAACATTATTATTATTATTATTATTATTATTATTATTATTATTATTATTATCATCATCATTAACATTATAAAATAACCAAATTAAACAATACCATTTAAGTGAAATTTAATATGAATTTTTAATTGGCAATGCAAGACTGGAGTGAATTAACCAAAATCCCTCTTTATTTGATTTACTTTTCCTAAAATGAAGAGAAAATGAAAATATTTTAAAGATAACAATAAAAGAAGAATGTGGAAAGATGGCAAAGAAAACTTAAAAGTTAACGAAATAAGAGTAAATGATTTTTAATATCCAGGTGTAAAGTAGTTTGAGGTAAAGCAAAAAATGCTATTAAAATTTCTTTCTTTCATCTTTATTCTGAGCTAGTAATGCAATAGCCAAAAAGAATCGAATATGTTCTAGTTGAAGAACAAATTTTTACATTTCTAAATTTATCAAAAATATGATTTACATTATATGAAAAATATGTTCATTTTTCAAAATTTGAGAAAAATTAATATCTTTACCTTCTCGTTAAGCAGCGTCACAGAAGGCATGTTTGATTTTTTCGCTGGCTTAATTAAAGGATGCACCATTATAAAAGTAACCTCTAGAATGCATCACATTGTTTATGGTCACATTGCGAACATTTGGACATACGAAACCTTTATTAAAATCAAGACATTATTTTTTTTTATTAGAAAAATTTTAAATGATATTTGCAATTGACTTTCATAAAACTGTGTGTACAAGTAACAATCCATTAACCAGCTTTTTTAAAACTACTTAATCACCTTTGTCCATAAATATACGATCCATAGAAATGTGCGATATTCTGAAGGTAATTCACGATTAGTATTTCTTAGATAATATATGTTATTAATGTTATCTACTTATTACGATTTATGTATTTTTATTATTAATATTATTAAATTGTTATTGTTGTATGAAATTGGAAATTTAAATTCGTTATGCTTAAAATAAAATGAAACAAAATGAAATAAAATAAAATTAGAAAACTTTTCAATATCCATTGCACAGTACGTCGCATCGGTGTCCCTCAAGGACGCAACGTAGGTCGTTCAAGACACAGAATGCCGCATCGGTATCCCACAAGAACGCAAGCCAGGTCGTTCGAGATAAAGGTGTGATATATGTACAGGTCAAGAGAGACGTTAAGTCTAGAGAAAGGATGAAGAAAGGAAGAAGAAATAATGAAGAAGAAGGCTAAATTCACACGCAAATTAGCTCTGGCGATCTCAGCGCCCTGCGTTGCGCGTGCCGTGGAGCGTATTTGGAGCTCCGGAGGCTCCCGGCGCGGAGCCCGGGAAGGGCGCGGACGGGCGGCGCGGCTGCCGCCGAGGGCGCGGCTCCATCGCCCGGGTCGATGCACGCGCCGCGCCCCGCCACGCCGCTCCGCTCCGCGCCGCCGCTCACGCCATGCTCCACAACCAGGCTGCCGGCGGCGGCGGCGAGGATGAACCACATCCACATTAGCCACAAGTGAAGCAGCAAGGAATGAAATCCTCTTGCTGCAATATTGTCAAATTCATCTATTTTCCTATAGAGAAAAAAATCAAAATATCTCTCTTAATATAGTAAATGAATGAACAGTTTTAATTTTAACAGTCATTCAGTATTTTTAATGTAAAGTAACTGCTAAATATTTTGAATTGCCATTACAAACTAAGCATTTTATTTTAAGAATTTCTAATCACTCATTCTGATTTCCCACTATCATTCTGATTTAAGTGTTAATGTTAATTAAAGAAAAATTAATAATTATTAAGTTTCGTTCCAATCACAATAGAAATAATTTTGTATTAAGTTTACTTAGTAACTGTAATTAGTACCAATTAAACTATTTAGAAAAGCATGCAGAATTGCAAGATCAAGACAGCAGTAGGGGGGTAATCTTCACTTTAGTTCAGCTGAAATTTGTAAATTTTATCAGACAAAAAACACAAATGAGTTTAAAGAATTACGAAACAAATACTCGTATTCGTTTTAATAACATCATGCTGCAGCAATAATGCATCCAATATTTTCTTATTAATCCTTTTATATGACAAACGTCAATTAGATCAATTAAAATTTAATTGCACCAAAGAGCGTTACGATTATCATCTGAATCTAGAACTTCATAATAATTCTGAAAGTTAATTAGTTAGAATTAATGAAATAATTAATTATAATTTAATTCATTGGAGTAATTAGAGTATTAGATTAATTAGTGAAAATTAATTAGAGGTAACAAAAAGTCGGCTTATTTTGTAATGTGGCATTTCGCACCGATAAAGATTATTTCAGAACGATCATTTTTACTGTTCCCTAAATGAGATAATACTATTTGTCACAGCATATTCTACTTCGTCATATTTTATTCCTGGAATGGTCATGAATTACGCTCTTATTTGGAGAGGCGTACCAAGATTAGATGACGATATTACGTGAAGGACGCAGATCTCCTCTTCCGAACTCCTTCTATTCTAAGTCTGAGATTGAGCCTTCCTCAAACGAGTCTTAGCATGTTTCAGGACGAGGCACTTCGAAAAAAGGTTCACTCGGCCCTGGAGAGAAGAGAGGAATCAAAGTGTGGTGGCGGTGGTGAATGGAACGTCGAATCCAACCGGCAGGGCTGCTCATCCGTCTGAACTCGCTTTTGGATGCCTGGGTCGGAAATCGTCCGATTGCCCCCCGCTATCTGGTCTCCCTCACACCCCGGATAATTCTCTTTTCCTTTTGGGTTTCTGAGAAGGCTTCACCCGATTGAATCCCGACAGGAGTTTTGGGATGTGGAAGGAGTCAATGTGATAAAGATTCAATTCATGAGCAACGAAAATAGATGTTCTCTCTCCAATCTAGGGAAAACACCAGCGTCGAGCACAAGTGAACGTGGCAGAATATTCGGAACTGTATATGTAATCTAACTAAAATATACTTATTTTAATTCTGCATACTTTAAGGGAAGATCTTGCCTTCTTTTCCCTCCTCCTCCTTAACATATAAGTAACACGTCATACAGTTCAGTTTCACAATTACAAGCTTTCTTTACTTAATTTGACCATTAAACTAAAGTTATAAAAGATGAACTACTTGAAAAGAAGTATGTTTCCCTTCCATGATCGTCAAATATGAAAGCTTAAGGGCGATCTTCCCAGCTTTGCCATCTAGGCAAACTCCTCTGTTTACTCACCAGGAAAACCAAACAGGCAAACTGATCCCATGGTCCGTTTTCCCTCAATCTGACTTTCCCAATCCCCTTTCACTTTTCTTTACCTGAGAAGATGTAGCCAAACTCCATCCCGTTTCGCTCATCCGTGTTTCCGAAAGAGTAAAAATGTCAGTTAAGTTTTAATTCATAAGTTGCGCATATAAATGTTTCTCGTAACAGCCGAGAGAAAACCTTAAACATAGGTGATGGCAGAATCTTTGAAATTGTGTACAAGTCAGCGAGGTAAGAAGATGCTCATAATAAGTGCTTTCATGTTTTGTTTCCACAAAACTTTTAAGCAGTCATTTTTAACATTGGCAGTACTATAAAAGAATATACAAATGTTTCTTGAAAACAGACTGAAGTGGATCAATTATAATCAATCAATGTGATTCTGAACAGACGACTGGAAACATAGAAATCGATTCTCATTCTAAGTAGAGAAACAGAACGGGATGGAGTCAGGCTCTGCCTTTTTAAGGAGGAAGGTTGAAGACTTGGGAAGCGTTCATCGCAGGGCGCAATCAAGATACGTCCACCCGACTCGGTCCAGAGTTGAGTTGCATCTCTCTGCCCATCCCCATCCCTTCTCTCCCGCCGCGGCCGTCGCCGATCCTCCTGCCGACCCCCTGCCGACCACCCCTTCCCCAGCGGTGCGACCAGGTGCCCGCCTGCGACTCAGCCCTTCCCGCCCTCCACCCCGTCTCGCCTGGCGCCTTCCCCTCCCGGACAGCGTCGCGCCGCGATACGTCAGTGTTTGTCGAGCGCGTAAACGGCTACTAACTTTTTTTAAAAGTGGTATAAAATTGAGAGAGCGAGCAGCGCGCAAACACTCAAACACAGACACACACGAGCCCCAGTCACACACGCCCCTGCGCTCTGCTCTAACGGGCTGACGACGCTCGGACCAAACGGGCCATGCACGTAAACGCGAGAAGTGCGATTTTCCACACACTTCAGCGCAGGTCGGAACGTCAAGGAATATTTCAAGCAGCCATTCAAACTTGATCCCGTGTCTTTGGAAGACGTTATAGAGAATTAGAGCATTAGTACTATTTTTTGTAAACACCGAATGTTGTAAAATAATTGAAAAAATTAAATTATTGCATATTTTTTAGCGTCTATTAAAATAATTTTTGAGAGATATTACGTGATATGCACATTAATTTCACTTAGGAATAGTATCAGAAGAAATTAGATTATTCTTTATCAAACTTATTTTGTAGTTTTTGTAAACATAACTCAGACAGATTTAACATTACAGTTTTAACATTACTCTGCTATCGGGAAAACGGAATGTTTGGGGAAAAGAATTTTAGTGACAATAATGTCAGTCAGTGATTGGCCTGTGTACACGTACAGCACAGTAAATTTTACTGTTGAATGTAATCAGGAAATTACAGATCGACTGTCACCACCTACGCGTCACATCAGCATGAAAGAGAAGATGAAAGAGGAGCTGAATGGCCGGTTTAAGTAACAAGCAAAGCCAATTGCGTGACGGGAAACATCATTTAATCACAGCAACAGTAAACTGCCGTGAATATACGATAACATTTACGATTAATCTCCTGATTCATGCATGCTCATGTCATTGGACAGAAACGCAGATGATTCTTCTTATTACAGAAAATCACTAGCGATCACAAGCAAGAGAAACAAATAAAAACACAGATTTTTATGCTGGTGTTCCAAACGGTTTATTTTCCACAAACGCAAACAGAAAGTTAAAAGCATTTTAACCAAACTGAAGTGGCAAGTGTTTGTAAATGAAAACATAGATATTTTAAACTAGTTTAGTAACCTCTAACATTAAATGTTCGCACAAGACAAAATTTAATTCGACATTGGTCGTGTTTATTAAGATTTGACTTGTAAAACAAGTTACAAAATAATAAGAACCATGAACAAAGCTGAGCCTGAAAGAGTTAATCTATCACGCTTTAGAAATCGATGTGCCGTAAACCAGTATAGGAACAGTGGAAATATCTTACGGTGAATGCGTTGACCACCTGCGACATACAGGTGAAACGTAGAACATACTACAAGGGCATCGGGTTCTCTCTCAGGCGAGAGAGTGCCTGTTCATTAATGTTTTGTTTATTTAGCATTCATTTGGTTTGAACACATTAACTGAGTGGTACAATGAGTTGTTATTTCGTATTTTAGCTTTCAGAAAATTGAGATTATGGATTTTTTCTTTCACAAACAAAAAAAAACAAACAAAAAATTAAAACTTTGAGCACGAAAAATCAATGTTAAGAAAACATCGATTTCTACAAATCTATATTTAATATGTCGATGTTTCTATTAAAAATCGATGTCGCATTCCTGGTGTGAGTGCCTGTCCGTCTACGAATTCATGTCCTTTGGATGTATGTTGTTACTAGGACTCGATGTATCTGAAAGTAAGGAAAGTGAGTTTTGTTACAAAGTTCGCCAATTTACACTTTAATACCCGCTTAAATACAATTTAACCGACATTTGAGTTTCAAAATTTCTTCCATCTGTACCTGAAATAATCCGAAAGTCACAACTCCATCCATAGAGGAAGTACTTGCCTTGTGTGCTTCTCGGCTATCTCGCGCCTTCACGATCATTGCTATAATCCCCTGGAAGTGGCGCTCAAGCAACGGTTCCTAAACGGCCCATACGGAAAGCACTCCGGGCCGGTCCTCCAGTCGGACGCAACCTTCGCATCACTCTCAAAAGGGCACACAAGGGACAAAACGTCTCGCGGCGCCGCGCCGCGCCGCCCAGAGCAATACCACTCAGGCGGCACCCACTTTACAACGGCTCGGTCGCCTCTGCCCCTACCGACGGAGAAAGTCAATTACTGAACGGTATTGGGGCAATCATAGAAGCGAACAGAGGGGCCCGGCCTCCGCCCTATTTGGGTCACAGGGTTGAGGACCCGATCAGCAGAACCGCAACAGAGTTCTTTCTTCAATTGGAAGCATTGTTACCTCAATCTTTTCACGATTGAAAACGTAATGAATTTTTGTATTGTTTTCGTTAAAATGGTTTGTACTTCACATCCAAATAGATGAAACATGATTAATAGTCTATAAACATTGGTTGTAGTAATTCTGAAAAGGACTAGTAATTAATTAATGTAATTATTGCAATAATTACAATATTCGTTGCATATTGTAGTATATTGCGTTGAATACTGTACGTTAGATTCTGAACATTAATTTTGGTTGTTTACATAGAGACCTGCTGAATTAAAATAAACCATTCTTTTGACAGTTGTTAGAAGAAGTCATTAAATTTACTGAACAACACAAAATTGTCTCTGGGTCATAATTAAGGGACTTAATGTTTTTGCTTAACTTGGGAGATCATTCCAGTATCATTTGTTCTTGGTCAAATAAAAACTATCGAAGAAGAGCCATTTCAAATTGCATTTAGAATTGTTCATTACCTTGATCTCAAAATACTTTGCTTGTCAGCTTATGTTGGAATTATGAAAATATTGGAATAGGTTATTCGAATAAACACTATTTGTCCCTTGAAACATTTCAGTATGCCTTACGAAATACTACGTAAAGGTGTAATGTACATTAGAGGTTATGCAATAATCTTTTTCTAACAGTGTTTGAGACCCTACTGATTTACAAAATACTTCATTTTATTACCGATGCAAATGCAGTGTTGCTTCCAAGTGTTAATGTTTTCAGAGAGCAATAATGTTTGAAGGTGAAACTATCTCTCTCCTCCACTATTTTAAAGGCATTTATTTTGAATTATAGGAGTCACATAAAAGTAGGTATTTGCAGTATATTAGTATCCAAACAAGAGACTTTGAAACGCAAAGTAGCCAACTTCAAAAAGAGAATAAAGCTATATTTCATAGTGCGTAAATACATAATAAAGATAAAAAATATACACATGAAAGTATATTTATTTTTTTATTTGAATCAATTATGAATTCAAAAGAGAAAAGCCAGTTAGTTGAACTCTGAGAATGGTATTTGTGAGGAATATATAAGGCAATTGTACATTTGTGAAAATGAATGAATAAGCACTTATGTCTGATTGGAATAGCACGTGGCGCGAAAACAATACCGTTATTTCCACATTTGAAAATGGAATCTACAGAGGTTCACACGTCATATTCTTTAGCAAATTCTATAAATAGTCTTATACATTCACGATTTTACTTTTTTATTAATAGTTGAAAACATAGAACACATTTCTTTTATTATTAAGGCTTATAGGAGATAATAGTTTCATGATTTTTTCACAATATAAACTCTTCAAAAGGTCTAGGTACAGCATTATACTGAGAGTAAGTCACAATGGAAGTTATCATTATTTTAATAAACAAACCAAGGTAGCTCTAAAGGTTTTCTTTATCATATCCATTTTTTTGCTTCTCTTGATATTGGTCACATACTTTCTATTAACAGATGGTTCTTCAGTCAATACGAATTCCTCTCCTTGACTCAATTATTGACACGCGAGGTTACTGTACCTGAAAATATTTTGTACGTTCGTTCTTGAATATCTGATATTATTTTACTTATATTGTCGAATCGTGTAGATTATTTCCGAGCCATAAAAACATTCAGTGTAGAACGATATAGATAAATACTGACTAAATTTCCTATCGTTATATAAAATTACTCAGTGAGATACTGAATCCTATGTAAGATAGTACTAAAATTTAAGACAAAAGAGACATTAGAGCCTTATCTGGTGCTTATGAATCTACACGTTTCTTTTTTTGCCCTTCTGAATTTTCTTTATAGACTTACGGGTATTTCATTTGTAGAATTAATCCTCTGTTTATCGGCTCATTACAGAAACTAAGGGGATAAAACCTGAAAACGTGGTCAGAGAATTTAAAAACTAGAAAGGTGATTATGACATTTACTTCCTTTCTTTCCTTATTAAATCAAGAACGCGGATGATCTTCAATTAATCGAATGAGCTGTTTGAAAAACCAGTCTTGCTTGTTAAGTAATTCCTTGGTCTCGTGTTTTCAATATATTTTTATACATCTACTTAGAAAACTTAAGAAGCAATTCGCCGGCACTAGTATTCTTCCAAAGGAACTACCTGCAATCCTGGACACGGAAACATTTTAGAACACTATCAATATATGATAATTATTTAGCAACCTACAATTTCCAAGCACTAGCGCAGCGCTGCGGGAAAAAAACAGCAACTGGAAGCGCGTCGACAACGATAAGAGCACGCCATATTTTTACACGTGGCCCGGAGGAAGCTTCATCCGGAGAACGGCCCCTCTCCTATGACACCCCAAGCAATCTCACTGCCGCCGCCCCCGCATCAATATTGAACGCGCCTGAAGCCCCCGTTCCCGCCCCGCCCCCATTCCAACCGCCGCCGCCGCCTGCGGAACCTCCCGGCCGCGCCGGCCGGAAATTATTCACGCGAAGGAGCGGTGGCGGCGGCGGCGGCAGTGACAGGGAAGGGCGGGAGATGAGACCGGCGCGCGATCACTCCGCGAGCGGCAACCCTCGAGGCCGGGCCGCGCGCACGCCCTGCCGCGCCGATGCCGCGCCGCGAGGAGCGCTTGCACGCGACAACAAGGAAGAGGAACGCACGCGTCTCCTAAAAGCAGCTATGGAAAAATGTTACTAACGGTCGCTCGTAAGCAGAAATTAAAGATTGGTTCATTCGTAAGAAGAACATGCCACAACAGTCAATGACATTATATAAACAATTAAGCATAAATCAGAATATAAATAATTGGTTTAAATATAAATTAAACTGCTGAAAATAAATTTACTATAATGTGCTTTAGAACTTACCATACATCGCTTGTATATGATTGTATAAAAACTATTAATAATAATAACTAAAAGCTGTCAATCAAAAGTTCTCAGACTTGAATAAAAGTGTCACGAATATGTCCCTACTTAAATTTATAGTTTTCAGTTTCAGTTAAGTGCGGGTATGTTTGTACTGCTACATATTAATTTAGGCATCTCACAGCGTAGACTATTTATTTAAAATCTCAGTTCAATCTTTTATGATCTTTATATTTATTCATATAATGTTACAAATGATTGTATTGATTATTTTGAAACCAAATTTATTACCAAGAACTTCTACACTAATTCCAAACTACAATGAAGAAGAAAACAGTGCATTAGACTGTCTATAAACAATATATGTAATTCAAAAACAAGAAAATTTAAGTAAATTAGAATATATTATTACTGATAGAACTCGTGATTAATCAACTCCTTTTTAAAAATTTTCACCTTAAGCTTCGAGATGAAGTTGAGTGAGAAGCACAACTACTGTCTATTAAGGATTTCATTGCCAACGAAAAAACACAAAACAACCTTTAGAGTCAGTAACCACGTGAACAGCACCCGCCGTTCTTGAACCTCTCTGTCAACCAAACATCCGTCCTGCCTCCCTCCTAAGATTTAAGAAGTCGAACTCAGTCGCTGTCTGAAGGAGAATTCTAGTCGCCGGCTGCACTGATCGGTAGTTTTTTATGGTTTCTCCGATCATCACCAAGCCAATGCCGGATCACTACTCTAACAAACGGGCCACGGACCGCGCGCGATATTTCCTACCTCTTCCTTGCCCTATCCTCACCCCTTACACACACTAAAACTAACATACACTACACTACAACACATGCCGGGAAACCGGTCAGGATTTTAGAGCTTGTCCTGACTGGAGCGGTGCTCCGTTGGTTGGGGGAAACCCCGCTAGCCGACGGTAGGTCGGCGCCGGATCTCGCCATCCAGTGGGGGAAAGTCACCGCCACCTCCCGATGAAAACGCATGCACTACACTTACGGGACCAATACCCTCTTTAGTTGGCACGCCCGGAATCTCCAACAACTAGCCAACCAGCCGCCCTGCCTCCCCTTTTTCACCCACCTGGCCCCAGCCCCACCCGCGCTGCAGGTGATACGCGCTCAGGTAGGAGGCGGGCCCGCAGCGGCGCCGCGGGGCAGGGGAGCGTGGGGAGGTTATTTTATAAAACCCTCCGCGCGTCCGGATTTATCAACGTTGAATTAGCTCCCCGCGCCCAATTTTATGGGCTTGCGGTACATATTGATGGCGATATGGACATAACTGCAGGCGAGGTGGGACGGGACGGCGGGCGGGGGCGGCGAAGTGGCGGGGAGGGGCGGAGAGAAGGTAGCGCCGGGCGCGGCGGCTGGGGTCTTCCTCGCTCGCCCCGGGCCGCGCCGCGCAGCGCCGCGTCGGCGTCCGCCTCGCAAATCCCTGAGTCTCCTGCCACCGCACCCCGATCAATAGGCGGCGCCCGTGCGACACTGGCGCCGCATGGCGGGAGGCTGCGGAACTCGACGCCTGGGGTCGCACCAGTCACGTGCTGGCCTGGTCCAATGAGCGTGTGAGAACGGAGCCGCGGTAAAGATTTTCACCGCGACCAATAGTCAGGTCCGTCTAATTGGCAGCAGATCTGAGGATGTTTTCATAATTATCTTGCATTCCAATTGGACGCAGGATTTCTTATCAGAACCGTGGGAGGTCAAAGATGTAGACAGTAGCTTTAGGAAGCCTGTGCTATGTTTGAGAGGAATTAGAAGAATTTAGAGCATATAAATGTTTCTACCGTCTTTCCAGTTCAGATTTAAAATACTTTCAGAGATATCTTAGGAATTTTTATTTTATATAGGGACTATTAGAACAAAAAGTTCTTTTACCTACTATCACCTACTTCTGATATGGCTACATCCGACGCGTTAACATGAAATTTGATTAATCTTAACTATATTTTATGGAAATGCACTAATTGAATCTTAATACGATTCCAAAACGGATATTGAATAGCGCATTCGTTTAAAAGAATTTAAATGTTCCATTCCTAATCACTTCTTTAAGCTGGTCCTAGAAAAAATTACTAAAATTTCATGTGGGCACATGGTTCTTCCTTGAAGTTGTCTATACCTTACAAAAGGATATTCTACAGATTGTCTCCTATTCGATTTGTTCTAGGAACATGTGCAGAACCCAATTGGCCTCAGAATGAATATTTAATGAAATAAATGACTAGTGATGTAAGCTAATGGAAAAATATCGATATCAGGCCTCTAAAGAAATCAGTACCCGTAAGAAAGGTAAAAGGTAATAGACAAAGCGTTCATATCAAGTATACTACTCAAGATATGTCCGTGCGAGAACTGATGAATTGATGAGAAATTAATTGTGAATTATAAAATTGTGATTTAATCAGCTCTTTGGAAATTTATGTTGTAAAACTGAATTCTCCAATATTAGAATATCGATGGAATAGTTGAAAATTTTACAGTTTAAAATTAGTCTCTAAAAATATTAATTATTTGTCATACGAAACAATAGATAATGTAAATCTTAGTTATTAAGATGTAAATAATAATACTTAAGGTATTCCGATTTATTTGATTAGAAATAAGTGGTATTGAATAACGAAAAGGACGGAGATGTTAAGAATTTTGTTTCCATATTACTCACGTTGCACTAAAAACTTGTACACTGATATTCCTCCTTGTTTTATAAAAATCCAAACACTTATTCTACCTCGAGTTTCTGAAATGTTCAATGCACAACAGAATGTTGTTAGTGAAAAAAGTTTTTCCTACAGAATTTAAATTCAAATACACCCCCTAACTTATTTCACTTCTTTAGGAATGAAATTTCAATAAATTAATGAATATTTTTACGAAACTGGCAAGCTATAAACATGATCAAAGAATAATTCCAGTGATTTTGTACTTGTATTTTCCCGTTAGGATTTGCAATTGATTGATTATAATCAATCAATTGCAAATGCTAACTGGAAAATACTATCACTAATTAGTGATTCCAGGTGCGACAACTGTTAAGCTCATTAGTCCTGTAAGTGAAGTGCATGTTTTTTCGGAGGTGGGAGTAATATTCACCCGCACCGATGGTGAGATCCGGCGCCGTCCTAAACGTCGGCCGGCGGGGATTTCCCCAACCAGGTATCCCCCGCTAGCGGGGCACCACTTCAGTCGGGACAAGCTTTTAATTTCCCACCGGTCTCCTGCCATGTTTGGCAGTGCATGTAAGTGTGTGTAAGTATGGGGAGAGGTTGTACAAAGAAGAGGAAGGAAAGATTACGCGCGGTCCGTTTGCTTGGGTACTGCTCCGGCATTCGCCTGGTATTGATCGGATAAATCGCAGATAACTTCCGAAACTACAACCGGTTGCTAGAATTCTCCAGACAGCGACTGAATTTGACCTCGCTATCTAGCTAGTGTCGTAAATCCTGCCACCGTCGGGACTCCAACTCTAGGACCTCCCGGTTAGAGGCAATGCTGTAGCTGTAATTGATGTCCTGAGCCACCTCTCTTGGAAGAATTTGTACGTCTTTCTCGGTACTTATAAACATGTCGCAAATAGCAGACATTGGACAAAGTACATCCAACATAATGTGTATTTACAAAATTATTCTAATTGAAAATAAGAAGTTTACTTCCAAAATGGATTTATAAGTTTATCACGGCATTTGAACGATATAGGTAACAAAAGAATTCGAATAAATATGAAATATAGATTCTTTTTGAAGAGAAATCTAAAATATCAATTACAGTATTGATATTAAGAAATGTAAACTAGGTTAAAATGTATAAATTGAAAAAAAAACACGAAATGAAATTACAGTAGATAGAAGTATTTGTATAAATTCAACAGACATATGGAATAATGATTGTCTAGAAGACGCCAAATCTTAGCTATTTTTGCAAATGTTTTAGATTTGTCGCCGCACAGCCATTACCGAAGGCAGTTAAAGCCTACGTCTTCATTCTAAATTAAAATAATATATTCCTAGATTGTATAAATAAACTACATCGGTCGTCCAAATAAAGCGTCTCTAAAACCTGTCGATAAAGTTACAACAACATCTGGAAGTGATTGTACCTCAGTAAATGGAAGAACATTTGAGGAAACATGACTCATCAAAAGAACGTGTACTCTACATTAGTTTACCCAGTGTCATTATTCACACCATGGACAAATAATTGATTCGTATATTACAAACATTTTCAGTTCCCTACATGCAATAAGTTTCCAAAACTCTCGAGTAAATGACAAATAACATTTATCTATGTTCCGTTTCTGTACTTGCGTGGCGGCCCACGGCGGGGTATAGGTGGCGCGAGGCAGCTGGTCGGCTCGGAGGTCAGCGCTGGGGCGGCGGGCGCAACGCAGCAGTCGTGCAGCGGGGCGAGGCGGGGCGGAGAGGGGCAAGGCGGGGCGGGGGCCGGCAGCGCTGCCCGACGGCGAGCGGAGGTAGCGACTAATTGGCAATTAAACCGGCCGCATGCTGTCGCGGGCGGCGGCAGCGGGGGCGACGCGTCGGCGGCGGAGGCGGTGGCTCCCGGACGGCGACCAGACACAAGTGGAGCAAAAAACCGAGAGCGACCCGACCGGGCAGTTCGCCCTGGGCCTCCACCCCGCCCCGCCCCGCCCCGCTTCCCCTCGGCCCGCCGCCTTCGCCAGCCCCTGCGTGGGCGTGTGTTCGCTGGCTGAGCGACTTCTGACTAGCCCCCTTCAGAGCGACTGGAAATTTGGAGGACATTCTGCAAACGCTATTGTCAATTATATATACGAATCGGAGTAAACAAAAAGGTTTGAAGTCACATTTTTTCAGTTTTGAGTAATGGCGTGAAACTGTTCTCAATACATAAAATGAAAAACTTGCTATGGATAAATGTTTGTAGTCTGAGACATCTGTGATGTCTGTAGAATGGTCTTTTAGTATTTGATGTCTGAGATTTTGAACCTATTTGTTTTCTGTTCAAAGTTGAAGATCATAGGCATTTTTTTTTTGTTTTCTCCGATTCATATACACTATTTTTAGTTTTGTATGTTATGTGACCGGAGATATGCGTTTGAATGTCAGTTATGCGGATGCTCCTCATCTACTCTTATTTCCTAACGAAACTGCAACGGGGCATTTGACCTCGATAAAATGCAGCGTTGCATTGTTTACACAACATTCAATTAAATTTCGTTCTTAAATTATGTAATTTTATTCATTAATGTTATTTAAATTCATATTTCTGAATGAATATTTAAGTAATTTTATTAACGAATTAAATACATCCTGTTAAATACAGCTGACTTTTCGCCACTACTTTCGTATGCAAAATTAACAAGTGATGGTAATTTGAAATCTGTGTTGCAGCACAGGTTACTAGTAAGGAAGTGGTCACAAAAAAATAAATATCAACACATAACATCCTCTTACTGACCATTTCTGAATCATCAACTTCTTTCTGATAAATCAGTAAGAAATGGAATTTTTATTTCTACTGAATTTGTTTGGGAATATATGGGGAATATATTAAAAAATTAATAGCTTAGCCTTCATTCTATTAATGTTAGTAATGCAATTAGTAGACATGAAAAGAGAATAACCTAATAGTGTGTACAGAATCCTAATCAATCGTAAGTATAAACTATTTGTTGCCTTTAGAATATGTATTTAATATAAGACCTAATTCGTTCAGACATGTTTACTCACAATGAACTAAGAATTATTGAGTTACGTTTGCTTTATATCTATTCGATTCATAATTTAAGAATCCTCACCAAATCGTAGTCTTAATAAAAACATGATGAAAATGTTCTTATAATGCTAGTTTTGAAGTATCATATATATACAATTTAAACTAGGGAGTTGTAAGGGATCCAGAATCGTCTCAACATGTCTAAATGATTGTGTGAATACTAAATGTTTGAATAATTAAATAGCTAATTAATCTGTAGCCATTCATATGGGACATTGGTAATTCCCTACCACTGCAATATTTAAATTAAAATATCATAATAAAATTTAATTTATTTAAATCCTAATCTATCGTAGGGGAAATTTGCCTAACTTAGACCGATTCTTCTGTCTATGATTCTTTTCTATGATTTGCATGGTCTCAAAAAAATATTAAATTAAAATAAAATATTTACCAACATAATCTACGATCTATGGACTTTGTTATAAAAAACAGGGGGACCCGAGGCCCATTAATGCATTGGATGCCTTGATACACCCTTTCTACTACTCACAAGGTTATTACAGGAAGTTTCATAACAGCTCCAAAAGTGCACTGCAATGTACAGAGCTACCTTCAGAATGTCTTAGCGTGATTAAGTAGTGTAATGAAATTTGAAGGACAAGTTATGGATTTGGTAGGAAGGATTTTGTAGGACAAGTTAAAGGAAAAATAGTTCTCCAGGGGTGCACCACCACTTACCTGGCGGGAAAAGACTCCCGACATAAGCAGTAGTTAAGTGTGAGTGGAGGTGTGCGCGAGTTAAGGGAGAGGATAGGACAGGAGGGTGAAGGAAAGATCGCGTGCGATCCGTGCCCCATTTGTTAGAATATTGATTGCACATTCGTTTTTTTTGTTTTTATTTTATCGGAGAATCCAAGGAAAACCATCTAACAGAGCAGCCGGCCGCAATAATTCTCTTTCAGACAGTGGATGAATTCAATAGAGCTATGTTGTTGTGGTCAAAAATCCGCCCCGTTGGACTCGAACCTAAGCCCTCCCAGGCAGTCGTACTTTACTGTAAACAGTAAAGCTCAGCTGAAGCTGAGCTATAAACAGCTCTATGAACCTAAACTCAGCCAGCACTTGTGGTTCGATTTTGACAACTCCTCCAGATTTAAGAATCCGATAACGCTGCCCAACTAATTAAATACAACATTACAATTTACAACATTAGCGTTCCCATGGGTATTTGGAATCTAATAAAGTACTTGTATATTTGTAACGTGTAGCATACAAATTTCGTTCACGCTTTCCCACTGCAAAAAATGGCTTACAATACTCAGCAAAAATAGTAGAACAGTCTACGAAAACACAATAATACTAATCATGCTCTTAAAAGATGCGGTTCATTGAAAATTGACGAACATTACAACATCCACAAGTATTAGAGGCAACGTGTCTTTTATTCAGATGTTCATATGCATACATGTGCTAATTTTGGTGACGTTTCAAATTCGGCGAATTTGACTTATTTATATTTTCTTGAAATAATTCTGTAACAAAAAACATAGGATAGCAAGGGCAAATGAAACAAAGAGAAATTGTAAATGAACTTTTCTTATGACAAGAAAGAAGAACGAAACGATTAGTAGGCGTAAGAAGTCTTGCTTTTGTGTTCGTTCATTTTACTTTACGAATCAGTATTGCTGATTATCTTTCAAGTGAACCGTCTGTACAGAAATGTCACGGACAAAGGATAATAACAGTCTTTATCAAGTCACATCTCGTTGTGAGATTATTGCGTGACTGTATCTTATAGGCTATCGTATCGCTTAAGCCTATTCAGATTGACACAGATGTGTTAATATAACCTCTTATTTCAGTAACATTGTCTTTTTGGCACTTTATGATTCATGCGTATCAAATTCTCAAGAGACTGGGAATCCTTACGATGATATTTATTTCTTCAAGTTACAACGCAACGCACAACTCTTCAAAGAACATCAAAACTCTTTTAACACAATTTTAGATTCCAGATTTTAAACTAGAGTCGTAATAAAAGAAATAGTAAAAGAAAAAATACCAATGTCTAACACTTATAAATTAATAACACGTTACCATTGGGACTCAATTTTTGACGTAGAATGTTGGGGAATCTCTATTGGAAATAATCACCTGATCCCTGTTGACTAAAGGATGTAGATATATTCTCACAAGTATGCTTGTTCATACAACTCGCGAGTTCTTTGTGCTCTACTGATGGCATTATTGGTTCGAGTACAAGCACACCTCAATACATCTGTCATAAAATTCGTAGCATTCTTTCTTCTCAAAAGCCTCAGCTTGGGATGACTGATAAATCAGTAGTGAGTATGTCAGGGAGAGAAACGCTTTTTAGCATGAACGATGCGATACCAAGCTAGCGTACTGTACTGACTCTAAGGAAACATGCAATACTGAACTGATTTGCGTATTACACTTGTTGCCATTTTCTTTGTTAGTACTCATTAAGAAGCCACGGTGATGAAGTTTATCTCGCCACTCAACTATACCATCGTTTCATTGATTTCGATCCTGACCGTTAATATTCCTGATTCTAGAGTGTAATTTCATATCTAATAATACAACATAAGTGACCATTATTCATCAGAACGAATGCCACGAGCTGTCGTAACACCAATTTGACCCAGCAGAGTCCGCCTCATACGAGGCGCTGCTACACATTGTACAGGAGGTGGTACACTTGCAAACCAAAGTACCGAATAAAAAAAGTGCTGTCGCCGAAGTAAAGTTGTTTTAGTTTTGCGCAGCAATAGGCAATGAAAACGGAACCTGTGCCGCCCGTTCCGCATGATCCCTGACCCCGTGGTTTTCGTGACCGGACACGCGGCGCATACAGCGGGCGCGGCGGGCGGGTGCACGCAGGCAGGCAGGCAGGCAGCCGAGAGGCGCGCGGGACTGCTGCCCGGGAGGGGCAGGGGCGGCGCGGTGGTGGCCGCGGCAGCGGACGCGATGCAGCAGCCTCCGGCTGCCTGCGACCGGGATCACGTGGCGTGCATGCTCACATTACCAGGGGGGCGAACTGCATCCATATAACGGAACAACCCGGTGTTTCCGGCCCCCGCGTCCTCCAAGGCGAGCGCGGGGGTGGCGACGACGGCGGCGGCGGCGCTGGCGGGACGGCCCCGCCACTTCAGTTCCTTGCGGCTGACAAGCGGGTCGGCAGCGAGCATCGAGTCCGGAGCTGCCGCTTCGCCGTCCGCAGCCCGAGGCAGGGGAGGTAAGCGCCTGCAACAGCCACCGCCTCATCCCCATTCACTGATTCGCACTATTGTTCGTTCGTGGAACTTGCAAGGGCGTTTCGTATAACTTGCATGATCAACACGACTGTATTATGCACATTAACCTTATAATAGACTCAATTGAATGTTTCAATTGCTTTCTTTACAGTTCTATAGTTCAGGGTAGAATTGGTTCCGAATTATCTCTTGACTCAGAATTCGCACGTACTCATACAATATTTAGCACAAGAAGTCTTACTATAAACAATTTACTAATTTATTTGAAAAGATGGGTATTTTCCGAAATTCATAATCAATTTAGTCAAAAAGGTTTTACACATAAACAGTACGCAAACAATGGTAAATGATTTAAATTTCTCTCTTAAGTTCATTGCATAATTCTGTCCCAGTTTTCTATTTCAATAGCAACAATGTTTAATTAACGTATCCAACAATTAAATTCAGGATGTGAATTTATGAATATTGATGCTAAAATATGTGTGAGGAAATACTGTACAGTGTACACTCTTGTTGAAAAAAACTATATTCTTATAGTTTAAAGCTGTATATATTCGTAGCTTGTTGTTCCTAATGTTTTTTCTAATAAATCATCATTTATTAATTTTTGTGCTTCCTTCTCTTTCTCTTGTTATTTCTTCCAGCACCCGTTCTCTTTATATTCTCTTTCTATCTCTCTCTCTCTCTCTCTCTCTCTCTCTCTCTCTCTCTCTCTCTCTCTCTCTCTCTATCTCTCTCTCTATTCACTTATGGAAGCGACGTGCAGATCGAATAATTTAAATAAACTGTTGTTTTAGTTATTTAGCTGGTTTCGAAAGACTATGTGCTTAGCATTTGATAACAAACCTTTTAAAATCAGAGAAATAATCTAAATACATCCCCATTCTCCACCGAGTCGCATTATGTAAGCAAAAAAAAATTATAATTGCAAAGTGTGAAAACACATTAGGCTTCATACACCTTTTATTTTAATCTCATTATTTAAAAAAATAATGTTTACAGTGATTGTAAACTGCAGGCCATTATGTAGAACATAATGAATAGAGTATCAAGTGCAAGCGTTCCAACGCCTCATGCGGCCTTCAGCATGTCAGTGCCATTGGCGCCTCCCACAGCATTTCCAGCGGTGGCTGCACTGGGCGCCCTTGCCGCTCTCGACACCACCGTTTCGAGGAGTCGCGCGCCTCCACTGGCAGTGTGGCTACCTGCCGGGGCACGATTTAGAGCCCCACCCCTCCCGGCGGTAACTTATCACCAGTGTACCTGCGCGCCGGCAAAATCCGACAACCCGCTCCGCCTGCGCTCCCAGCGCCGCGTGCCGTAACTGCTGCTCCCCTTGAACAAAGATAATTCCGGAGAAATTTACGGCGAATCTAACTCTTCGCGTCTCGACTCGCTTCTTCTATTTATGTGGCACTGTTTTTTTCTTCTACTTCTTTCGTCGCGCTTCTCCGTTTCTTTTCCACCACCATCGTTCGATTCTCACGCTGGAAGAGGTGGCGGCAGCGGCTGTGTTGGCGGCACGGGCTACAAGCACAAGTAAGGAGTTGTAAAATATAAAATGTGACACTTGTGCCGGTTATGGGCGTTTAAACAAACACATTAAGCCGTTTTAATTACGAGCACAAAATTAATTGAGAGTGTAACTCTCACACGGCGGGGGCCGTAACGGGGCGCGGCGCGTGTTGGAACCCCGTGCTCGCGCAGCGCCCTCGTGTCCCGGCCGCCCCCGCCCCCACCCCTACGCCCCCTCCCCGCCCCGCACCCCACCGCGCCACGCACCGGCCACTCGCCGGCCGAGCCTAGCTCTCCTAGAACCCAGCCCTGAAGGGCTCAACGCAGGTTGCCGAAGGCGAAGGAGTCACCGGTCGTTTAAGCCGTATTTAAATAATGATTTACAGCCAAGACCGAGTTTCGCTAGACAAGAGCGTAACAGAGTACAGAGTAGAAATATTTTCATTCAAATTACATTTGTTGCTTAATTGTTTTGCAAACATCCCAATTTGTTTGATATGCAAAACAAATTTTAAAACATAATCATACTCTTTAAATAAAATACTTTATTAAGGTATATTTCTTTGAAGCCATACCATACTACAAAACTGAAGTAAGTGTTTTTGTTCTGGCACAAAAGTGGAATTAAATTTATAGTAACTGTTTTGTAATTTAAGTAAACAACAAAATAATATTGTTTCAGTTCATTGCCAATTTTAATATTTTAAAATTATAGTTGAGTCAAACTACTTTTATTATTGAAAACATTTCTACGTCGTAAAGCATAAATCTTTCGTTTTGTTCTTGACATTTAATGCAATCAGTTCTTGGTTATTCAGTGTTTCTACTCCGTGCACTTTATACAAAAGACAAAATGGGGCTCTCTGTAGATAAAGGATTGCTCGAGAATAATCTTATTATAAAGTTGCAACTGTTCAACAGTTTCTCGTCTTTGGACATGATCACCTACTAAATATACTTAAGTCAATTATATCTGTATGTAATTAAGAAGGTATCAAATATCTATTTTAAAATTAGTTTAACCTCTTTTGCAAGTTGACAGGAAAACAAAACATACTTCCTGAATTCATAAATGAAAGGCATTAGTGTGCCAAAGAAATATACATTTGATGAAGACAATGATACCGTGAACCTCCCAAACGGTCATTTCTGTGTTTAGAGGAGAAAATTACTAAATTATCTAAAACAGCTTAAGAAAACAATGTATCAAGCGTTGACATACAATTGCCCTTCAGCGAAAGAATTGACAATGTAGGAACGTTGATAACAGATTTTTCAAAGTGAAATCCACAGTCTGAGTTGGCTCAGGGCATCAACTGATGTTCCTGCAGTTCCTCTGACCAGGAGATACTAGGGTTCGAGTCCCGTTGGAGACACTGGCTTGATAGCTGGGTCTAATTCACCTGCGGTCTGGAGGAGAATTCTAGCAGCCGGCTGCTCTGATCGGTAGTTTTCCTTATTTTTTTCCGATCAACATCAGGCGCAAGCCAGAGCAGAACCCTGATAAGCGGGCCACGGACGGCGCGCAATATTTCCTCTCTCTTCTTTGTCCTATCCTCACTCTTTACTAGCACACACTTGCTCTTGCAAGCATTACACTACCACACACGGCAGGAGACCAGTCGGGAACTTACAGCTGGACGACAGGCGGTGGGGCTTATGGGAGATACCTGGGCGTGGAAATCCCTGCAAATCGACGTATAGGTCTCACCATACAGCGGGGAAAGAACACCATTATATCCAAAGTTCGTCTATCACGTTCGTCTACAAGCCGCAAGATAAACAGCCCTACGTAACCGGGAGCGGTGGCTCAGTGCATCAACTGATGTCATTGTAGCGCCTCTGACCGAGAGGTCCTAGACTCGAGTTCCGACGGTGGCAGGATTTTCGACCCTAGCTTTTAAGCTAGGTCGCTTTTCAGCTAGGTCGCTTTTCAGCTAGGGAGTAGTACCCTGACAAACGGGCCATGGACGGTGTGCAATCTTTCCTCCCTCTTCTTTGTTCTATCCTCACCCTTTACACACACACACACTCACACACACACACACACACACACACACTTACACACACACACACACACTTACATTAACATACACTACACTACCACATATGTCGAGAGACCGATCGGGGACTTGGAACTTTTCCCGGCTGGGGCGGTGCCCCGCTGGTGGAAGATATCTGGTTGAGGAAAATCCCATTAGCCGCCGGTAGGTTGGCGCCTGATCTGGCCATCCAGCGGGGGAAGACCACTGCCACCTCTCGATTGATTGATTTTTTCGCGTTTCTGGGTGCGTCAACTGCTTTGGTCATTAGTCCCGTAAGTGTAGTGCGTGTTTTTTTTGTCTCGGGAGAAGGTGGAGATCTTCCCCCGATCTGGATGGCGAGATCCGGCACCGGCCTACAGTCGGCTAGTGGGGTTACCCCTACCCAGGACTCTCCCACCAGCGCGGCACCTCTCGTGGACCGCCGTTGCCACGGTGGGCCGGTGACCTCCCCGGTGCCACCTCTCGAGCAAAGACACCCACTACACTCACGGGACTAATGACCATAGTAGTTGACACGCCCGGAATTACTATCAACCTTCTTAAGAAGACGGTACACAATCATTTGTGTGATTTGAAAGTAAACCAATTGTCTATTATAAGATGGAAAGAAATACTTCTGTGAGGTACGAAATAAGAGATGTCATATGATGAGAATGCACAACTTATACTTGTTTCCACAAAAGTCAAAATGACTGAAATATGCTGATGTGTTCTGTGACAAAAGTGTAGACAATAAACGTTTTATATACGAATATTTTATTTTTTGCGTAAGTACTATTGTCATTCAATAAGTAACGAGACAACTCGCTGCGGCTCAAAAACTATTCAATTAATCAATGCGATATTTTCAAAACGTCAAGTTGGCATCCTAGTTATGATATTTGTTCATTGGTTTGACACCATCTTGTAAACATAACCACTCCGTTAACAATAGCGAGTAATAACCGCGCAACTTTTCTTAACCGATAACCTACCTTCCCCCTCCCTTGAGCAATAAACAGCTCTAGGCAAAAGCTTGCAGTGAGCGCTGATGACATTCCACGCATCAAATTTCGTAGGCGTGATACAGATGCTATTTGTTTAAAAGACGAGAATTTCTCTTCATGCTTTTTTCTCGATAATACCTAAAGACATGTCTGGGGCAGGTCCAGATACTTAATAACAGACACCTCAACTTCCTGAGAAAGTGAAGAGGACGTATGGCGAACACAACATTATTGAGAAAGGTGTGAATGAATGTGAATTGGAAAATGAAAACCAGGTTTTGATGCATGCTTGGATTGTATCGCTTTATATCGGAATTCTGCGTACACTGGAGTAGGTATTTCCAAGATACGTAGAATAAAGACAAGAAAAGCTAATGAGCCTATACAATCCTCTGAAACATTCGGTAAAGAAAGGTAGCATTCAAAGTAACTTATGTATCATACCCTATATAACAATATTTTTTTACCTACTATTTCCACCAACTTTCCATAGATGTTAAAACGAAAGATTGATTTAGAGTATTTGAAGTAATTAAAATGCGTGTCTTGTTAGTTACTATTTAGATTGATATCGTTGACGAGAAGAAATTCATTACAATAAAATAAGATTCGGCACATCAAGTAAACAAGTAAGTGAGCTTCCTAAGTCAAGAAGTTAACCAGTCATTCATTACAAAATGCGAGGGGCAATTTCAAATATGAATCTGAGATGGAACATTTTTATCGAATAAGTATGAGAGCAAAGGTTAATTAAGTTATAAAGAAAAAGTTTTGAATATATACAGGATAAATCTTAGAACTGAATTATTTTCTGACCTGACCGCGCCAGTAGCAAATTTTAATATGATTTTCCAAAGGGTGGCATTACCTAAAATACTCTAGTGGCTGACTTTGTAACTAATTCCCACCACTCTACCCGCATTTCCTCAAACCATCGGTCAAGAAAACTTGCGCGGATATTACTCTCGAGCATGGTCCCGTGGAAGAATAACGTCCTGTGGTAAGGTTTTTAGTCGCAGAGGGAGTCAAAATTTGTGCAATTCACAGCAGGATGCTGAAAGTGTACGGCAGTAATTGTTTGAACCGTTTGAACGGGTACAAATGAGTGAATCAATTTAAAAGTGGCCGTGTAAGTGTGTCTGACGAGCCACGAAGTGGAAGACCGGTCTAAGTTGTATCTTTCTGCTTCGAATCTCGCATTGATACGTTAATTCGAGATAATATGCGTATTACTGTTTAACTGATAGCTGAAGAAGTACACGTGACTGTTGGAACTGTAAGCAACATCATTGAGAAAAATCTGCAGTACAAGAAAACCTGTGCGAGATTGGTTCCAAGACAACTTACGGATACTCAGAAGTCAGACTTCAAATCAGTTGACAATTGAAAGATCGTTTAACTGAAAAAGAAGCGTTTCTCAGAAGAATATTAACATGTAATGAATAATGAATCCATTATTATGAGTCTGAATTCAAGGGACTAAGTCTTCAAAGGAAGCATACGAATTCTTTCACTCGGAAGAAATTCAAGAGTCAGTCGTCTGCAGGTAAAGTCATGCTTGCAATATTATGGGACTCACAATGGCCTATTTATTGGGTTTGTATCTCGAAGATCAACGAACTATCAACAGCCAATATTATAGTTATATGCTCTCCAACAAATTAAACGATACTTCCCGTCAGTTCCTTGAGATTTGTTGCCAGGATGGATTAGCTCATTCAAGACGATCAAATTGTTCATTGAATTTGTGATTTTCTTGTGAAATCCAGAAGTAGAGAAGTGCCTGTAAATTAGCATGCTTTTTTCTTTCAATAGCAAGTGGGTAAAAGTATCTTTGTGACATGATCCACAAATGGTGGCATGATTGACAGATATATCCTGATCTCGGAAGTTCAACCTTCTTTACACAGATGTTTTATTGTGATATGAATAGAAAAGTTTTAAATTGGTATGTTTTTTTGTTAGAGTTATTTAAAAAACAATTAAAATCTATGTGTCACGTGATGTGGGGAAGAACATCTGAAGAAATCCTGAACACATGCATTATAAAATTGGAGGGAATATGCATCAGATATGTATTTTCAAATATGTGATATTCCAAATCCCAGAAAGAATTAAATATGTTCTGCGTCATAACCAACTAGTTTCCAGCAATTTTTTGGACATGAACAAACACTATTTTCCCTTTTCCTCCCTATATTTTAAATTTTAAATCATCTGAACAATATGATCTCTAATATTAGTCGTTCAGTCGTGTTTAAGGCACGTTTCTCCTGTAATTTTGGCACACGTGAGGATTATAGTCTATTAGTGCAATGTGGTTAAATTTGATTCAGGAGAAAAAGAGATACCTGCAAATTCGTACACGGCAATCGATTTGTATGTATGAATGCATGAATGTGTCACGCATAACTGTTAGATTAGAAGCTTTTCAGCTTTGAAATTGGTAAATATGCCAGGGGCCAATTGTGCCTTTCCAACGACCATTAAGATATTTTCATTTTTAGGGGTACTTTGCATGAATCTTCTAAGGCATTTTCAAAATATTCTGGATGACAAATTTTTATTATTTTTTGCTCAAATAGAAGAAAGTTCATTTATAAGTACTCTAAAGTTCCGATTTTCATGTAGTGAACCCCAGATGTGTTATCGCTTCCTGTTATTAATTGGTTTTATAATATAAAAACTAAATTATTATGATATAAAATTGTTATAATGAACGCTCATCGTCGTCTTTTGCTCATTATTTCTTAGTGTGAGTTCGAAACAGACTATTGTAAGCATTCTACATTTCCTCTTCGAGAAACTATATGAAGGTAATATGAAAATATATGAAGGTATTGTTATCAACGATGCTGATATAACAAGTTTTCATAAGTTCAAATAGTGTTTTTAAATACAAATAATATTATTGAAACATTGTTGGGTGTGCTATATAAATGCAATATCCCCCAATCGTCTGATAATGTCTTTCCCAACACAATTCCGTGATTATAATAATATGTGGTGATATTATTACAATTAAGGTAGGGTGAACGTAGTATTTCTTTACCATAGTTCCCTACAACATTCCCTACAAAGTTCCCTACAGATCCTGGAAAATATGAAACAATTCCACCGGGAGCGGTAGCTCACTGCATCAACTGATGTCACTGCAGCGCCTCTGACCGGGAGGTCCTAGGTTCGAGTCCTGATGACGGCAGGATTTTCGACACTAGCTTTTCAGCTATGTTAACCTACACTAGCTTTTCAGCTAGGTCGAATTCAGTCGCTGTCTGGAGGAGAATTCTAGCGGCCGACTGCTCTGATCGGTAGTTTTCCGTGGTTTCTCCGATCAACACCAGACGAATGCTGGAGCAGTATCCTAACAAACGGGCCTTGGGTCACGAACCGCGTGCGATCTTTCCTTCCTCTTCCTTGTCCTAGCCTCTCCCCTTACACACACACACACACACACACACACACACACACTTACACTAAAAATTACTACACTACCAATAATATTCCGGGAGACCGGTCGGGCGGGCTTGTCCCGGCTAGGGCGGTGCCCCCTGGTGGGAGAGTCCTGGCTAGGGAGAAACGCCGCTTGCCGACGGTAGGTCGGCGCCAGAAATCGCCATCCAGTAGGGGAAGATCACCGCCATCTCCCGAGGAAAGAAACATACACTGCACTTACGGGAATAATAACCAAAGCTGTTGACACGCCCGGAATCACCAACCAACCAAGCAAGAAACATCTGAATAATTGTTGAATAGTAACACTAAGAGGAGGAAAAGTTTCAACATGATATATACCCACTTGTTTTTATTTCAGTTACATCCCTACGAGTCCGCAGGTCTCATAGCTTGTCAGCTTGGATCACGCAAGCCCGTGGGAAAATTTACTGGGTCTATGAAGATGGGGTAAGTGAGGATGTGGAGCCACTCCGTCGATCGGAAAGAATGGAAGTGATGAAAGAACTCGCGGGGCCCGAGTCCAGTTTGTTACGGCATTGCTCTGGCATCCTCCTAAAGATGATCAGAGGAGACCATGAAAACGGTCGGTAAGGGAAGCCGGTTCTAGACTCCCGATCCCTAGAGTGATCGGCATAGATCCAGCAATTCGTTTTGTTCGAAAATCGGCGGACTACTTGAACTAGAACGTATGACCTATACGTCCTTAAAACATCAGCCGACAACTAAGTTTAATGAAAATCGCACATCATTTCTCGCATTGTTTGTAACTTTTTCAATTTTCAAAAGTCTCCAAAATTACAGTCTTCAAAGTTACGATTTTCTTCAAATTTAAACCCCCGATTGTTACAATCTCCAGACCTCGGTAATTTGAACAGAATATTTTGATTATGGAGGGTATTCGTAACATTCGTAACATGAATTTGTAACATTTTGATTTTTTTTTCAATAATCGCTACATTTATTAGTTTCTTAATTTCTCGCCATTGCTTATGCAGTATAGAGAAAGTATTCTAATACAGCTAGGGAAACGGGGAATTCTAGAGAGAAAAATTCTTATTAGCCGGACCTTGTGACAAAAAAGAGGATGAATCTTGATTTCCTATATACAGGAAATTACTTCCTCTAACACGTTGTGTAGTCAGAATCCATGTTTTGTGGGTCCTTGATAAAGAAAAATTGATTGACGACAAAAAGTCTGTTCGTTCGTTAGTGGCCAACGCTAGCACCTAAACCGTTCAGCCGAGTTTCTCCAAAATTGATATTTCCAAATAGATGTGGCTGATGTCGCGGCCCCTTGAAATTGGAAATGATATTTTAATTTTGGGGTGTACTTCACACGAAAACGTACATACAGTACCTTACATTTTTCGGCGTCTTACTACAAGTACAATATTGAAGATAGGGATTTTTTCTTTAATGGAATTTGTTTTGCAAAGACAGATCTTGAAATACCGGTCTTGCACAATTTTTCAAAAATTTGAGTACTTTTCGCGTACTTTTGCGTCATATGCAATTTTTATTTAATTTTTCTTCTTCTCAAAAATGGCACCAATTTTTGGATTAAAATGTGAGGTCAGATAACGTAAAGACGCTTAAAAGAATAGTGCCGGTCTCATTTTCGTTGAAATCCCTGATTGCATTGAAAATGGCAAATATTCAATTTTTTCAGCGTCTTCCTACGACTGAAATTATGAAGTTTTTTTCTTAATGAAATGTGTTAATCAAAAACAGATCTTCCAAAAAGATCATGTCCAATTTTTCGAAGATTTGAATACTTTTTGCGTAATATTGCTTTTTCTCAGAATCGGCTAGAAATTTGCCTTAAATTTTTTTCACGAATGTAGCAAAACCTAGTAAAGAAAGTGGGTGCTTGACCCATTTTCGGCCCACTGTCTGTGTTTTCGAAAATTGAAAAAAAAAATCAAAATGGTAAATTAAAATTTCCCGCGCTTTGATTGACGCGATTGCGCGTTGATTTGATTGACGCGTGTTATTACTCAGTGCTCTCTGATTAGCAAGCACATTTTTAAACATAAATCTGTTATTGATGTAAAAAAGGAAATGATAAATAACGTATTAAAATAATCATAAACGTAAATGTGCTTAAAGTTAATTTTTACTTTCTCGCCTTACGAATTCTTCGTAAGAAGAGAAAGTTATGAAATCGTGCGCCGGAAAACGGCGAATTTTCGCCAGAAAAACTCTTAAGCTGGACTCTGTTTTTTTTATTCGACAGGATTAGCTACAAGTGAGTAATATTTAACCACAGTGTCTACAAATTTGCTTATTATATTATTCATTTATTCACTATTTCATATTCCTTTCACTTTTTCAAAAAACATACGTATAAATTTGGAACAGGTTTTGAGGACGAGCTGGCAGCAATAATGAAACGTTTTGGTGGCCAGTACTTCTTTCTGCGGTAATTATAACTGTTTCATTTCTATTTGAAAACATTAATAACGAAGAGATTTATTAGGGGTTCATTTGGTTGTAAGTCTTTATTAAAAAATGAGCTGGTTGTGCTAGAGAATGGCCCAGACTTTCTTGTAGTAAAGTTTTGTAATTTTCTTGATGTGAAATGGCTTGATGGTCTATCTCCATCCTCTTGCGAACTCCCATCTACCGTCGCCCAAAGCACATTTTTTTACACTTTCTCAACTTTCAGGTTTCCTAATAGTAGAACCGAAATATTACTTCATGAATACAAAAGAAGAGTAAAATCTCGTCATATATAGAAATTTTTATTGAAAAATTTTAAGCTGCTTTTAAGAAAATGGCAATTAAGCAGACGTTTTTCGAAAACTCAATAGAATCCTGTGAAAAAGAGCTTCAAATTTCGCATTTACACTAATGCTTAATCGACATTTTCTTAAAAACGGCCTCAAAGTTTTCAATGAACATTTCTAGTTTGGACGAGGTTGTAGTGATCTTGATATTTATTGAGAATCTCGTCGAGGATAAGATCAGCGTCGGAGTCGTTCAAGTTAGAGTTGGAGAGATTCTTGGGAAAGGAATCGACAGTAAATTTTGGTGTGACCCAGGGAGGATATTTAGGTGTTCTACACCTTCCCACCGATATGTTTGGGAGGTTGTAGGCCCTGATTATATCTTTGATGCTTTCGTAAAAGGTTTTTGGGTATGATTGTAGGTGGATGGGAGCAGATCTGATTGGTGGTTTAATATCATTGAGTATAATATTGTTATTAGATGAGGAGGCTTTGCTTATATATTTGATAGTCAGATAATCCCGTCGAAATTGCAGGGTTGGTAATTGGAGTATAATATTGTTATTAGATGAGGAGGCTTTGCTTATATATTTGATAGTCAGATAATCCCGTCGAAATTGCAGGGTTGGTTCCGAGGCTTCGATAAGGATACTACCTGTTGGCGTTGTCTGGAAACATCCAGTACATATCCTAAGGTACATATCCTAAGGTACATGTACCCATCCAGTACATGTCCTATTATGTACAGGATCCAATTTTTTGAGTAGGTTCTTTTTGGCTTTGTTATATATTATACACCCATAGTCGATTTTACTACGAACAATAACTTTGTAAGTGAGGAGCAAGGTATGTTTGTCTGCGCCCCAGTTGTTATAGTTCATGCATTTTAGTAGATTTGTTCTTCTTTTGACATCAGTGATGAGATCTTTAATGTGCTCTTTCCAAGTATGCTTACAGTCAAAAATAAGACCAAGGATTCTAGTTGAATAGACTCTTCTTATTGCTACCTCTCCCATTTTTAAATTAAGATCTCCAGCTATATTTTGCCTAGATATCAGGATGCATTCGGACTTGGTTGGAGATATTATGAATCCTGAGCTTAGCGACCATTTATGTATTGAGTTCAATGCATCTTGTGTAATTCTCTGCGTAGATGCGAGGTTCTTTCCTTTGCTGAGGATTATCATATCATCCGCATACTTGCGAATGATCGTAGGTGATATGATATACTGACCAGCATCCTTAATTGCGATCAAAAATAAAGTTACGCTTAGGGTGGATCCTTGTGGAAGTCCATTCTCCAGCTTGATTATTTCGGATAACTGGTTGTTAGCACGCACTTGAATACATCGATCACAAGTAAAATTCATGATAAAACTAAGAATGTTACCATTAATGCCGATATCTTTAAGTATCCATATAACTCGAGGTATCCAGACCATATCGTACGCCTTTTGGACATCTAGGTTGACGGCAATGACATGTTGTCTGTTGTGGATGGCTTCAGTGATGTAGGTGTCCACGCTAATAAGATGTGAGTAAGTAGAATGCCCAGGTCTAAAGCCAAATTGATTATCTTCAATGATGTTATAGTGATTTAAAAACCATCTTAAACGTCTATCAATAATCTTTTCAATTATCTTACACAGGTTACAAATTAGGGAAATCGGGCGATAGTTAATCGGGTTGGATCTTGCTTTGCCAGGTTTAGGAATGGGGACAACAGTTGCTGTTTTCCATTTATTTGGGAAGGTTTTATTTTTAAACATAAAATTAAAAATATTTAGGAGGATTTCCTTGCCTTCTACAGGAAGATTCCGTATGAGGATGTTGGAGATACCATCCGGCCCAGGTGTCGAGTTATTTGTCACATTAATAACTTCGTTTACTTCCTGCATTGTTATTGGAACATTAAGTAGGTCAGAACGTGCCGATGGGTTTTGGAGGTAGTTGTTATAGGAGTCTTCAATTACATTTTTAACCTTCAAGAATTCTTTATCATAATTCGCTGAACTAGAATTGGATTGGAAAGTTTTAGCGAGCATGTTGGCAATTGTCGCAGAATCACTAATAATCTTGTTCTGAGATTTAAAAAAGGGATGTTGTTAGTTACTTTATTGCCATGAATGGACTTTATTTTCTTCCATGATTCAGACATGTTGTTGTTTATATTGATTGATGATACATAATTAGTCCATGATTTCTTTTTCGACTCTTTGATAATGCTTCTGGCGTGGGACCTAGTTTTCTTGTAAGTAGTCTTGTTCTCTAAAGTTCTTCTTCTTTTGAATTTATTGAAGGCACGTTTAGCTGCTTTGATAGCTTCCCGGCATTCGTTGTTCCACCAGGGGACTCTCTTCTTATTAGATTTAACCTGATAAGAATCAATAGCTTGGTATGCAGCTCCTATGATAATGTTGGTAAAATCTTGGACTATGTGATTGATGTCAGATTCATTCTCATCCAGATGAAAACTAGATGAGGCAGAGCTAACGATTTCTTGATACATGGTCCAGTCAGCTTTGTTATAGTTCAGCTTGCTGGTAGGAGGGAAAGGTGTGTCACCAGAGCCGGGTAAGTCAATATCAATAATGATTGGATAATGGTCACTGTCGTATGGATATTCAAGGACGTTCCATGAGCATTTTGGAGCAAGAGAGGCCGATACCATTGTTATATCAATGGCACTAACTTTGCCGTTACTGGGATTGATGTGGGTGGGTCCTCCTGTGTTTATAATTATCAAGTCAGAGTCTTCTGCAAATGCTTCTATTAATATACCTCTTCTGTCGGTCTTAAATGAGCCCCATACTGGATGATGACTGTTTAAGTCCCCCAGAATCAATATGGGTTTTGGTAATTGTTTTAGGATGTCGCTGAGCTCCAAGTATTCAAGTTTATGGTTGTTAGGGATATATAAGTTACATATATTGATACAAATAGGTGCTACAACCTTCACCGCAACTGCCTCCAAGTCAGATTTTATCATAAGGTTGTCAGCCAAAATTGAAGCTTTTAAATATATGGCTACTCCACCAGAAGCATAATCAGTGGTTCTATTTTTAAAGAAACATTGATAATTCTTAATATTAGCTGAGTGATTAGCCTTGAAATTGGTTTCTTGCAAACAAATGATATCTGGGTCAAAATTGTTGCATAATAGTTGCAGATACTCAAGACGACAATAGTATCCATTAATATTCCATTGGAGTATCTTCATTTGTTTGCTTGAAATTTATTTAGCAAGGGGGGAATGGTGTTTTTTAAGACACCTGAGTTAAAAAATTTAGAGTCAGGTAGTTTCCATACTGGATTCAGACTCAGATGTGTCTGATTCCAGTAGGTGTTTCTGCAGTTTTTTTATTAGTCTGGTGACTCTGCCTTTGATAATTCTATCCTTTAATACAGGGTAAATGTCATTGAACATTTTTATAACGGCTGGAATATCATTGGAATAGTCCTTTACGATGGTTAGAGGATCAGCAGAGCCCAGAGTATTTTCTAGTAGTAAGTGTAATTGATTTGCTGACAGAGGAAAAGAGTTTTGATTCATTTCAAGCAGATCTTTAGTTGGGCTGAGCATGTCTTCAAGTGTTTTATCAGGATTGCTATCTTGGTCCAGTTCTTCATGTTTTGAAGAATTCTTTTTCTGTTTCTTTTTTTAACATTATTATCTTCATTATTATCTTTAACATCATTAGTTGCTTCAGATAGGGAAGAGGATTCATTGGGGAGGCATCTTTTAAGAAGGGGAGGAAAGTTCATAGGGTCACTGGTGGAGGGGGCAGTGGGTGTTTCAGTTATGGTAGGCTGTACTTCCATATTATTAGAAGGGATAGTTGGTTTGTCTGTACTGGGAGTGTCCAGAAGGCAATTCTCTTTGGGGAGATTTTGGGGGCGGTTACTAGCAGTATGGCCTTCCATTTTGCAGTTGAAACAAGTAATGTTTTCAACAGAGAAAAAGATTCTGTATGGTGTACCTTCATATACAATCACTGATGACTGAGGGAGTTTGTGAAGTTCCTCAGGTTGGATAAATGTTTGCCTTCTGAAGCTCATAATGTGACTGAGGTTAGGGTCAGACAGACCAGCTCTGATGAAGGATATACTGGATGTAGTTTTAATGTCATGATTCTTGAAAATATTTGTGATTTCCTCGTTTGGAATAAAAGGGTATACATTTGATATTATGATTCTCTTGAGTTTGTTAATTAGGGGTCTCACATTAACAGTAGTATTTTTAATGATCAGAGTAGGGTATTTGTTAGTTATAAGGTCAGCATTGATCTTCGAGTTCAGAAACACACATATTCTCTTATTGGATATTCTTGATATAAAAGTAATGGCACTGGGGGGAACAATTTCGGTTACTTTACTTATATAGTCTCTGACAGTTAGATTTTCGCATGCGTCCAGTAGTATAGATTGTTCTTTTGATGGAAAACTCACAGTATTTGCAGCTCCGGCGTACGACTTCGTGGGTTGCTCTTGGAGGTTAGGTGACGGATTCATCTTGACGTTGTCTGGTACTGCTTTATTCATGTGGATACGTTGAGCCAGCCGACAGGCCGGCCAAAGAAACGCTGTACACTGCTTGGAACACTGATAGCACTTTAAATAACACTGTTAGGTAATATTAATACTGAAGTGTTTTGGTTCGGAGATATAGTGTATCAATAAGCTGATAGAGCGCAGCAGTAGTTATTGCCTCTAACGCTGTCGAACTACGACTGAGGTAATATTTCTGTCCTACTACTAGAAAACCGAAAACTTGAGAAAACGTAAAAAAAAAATTACTTTGGGTGACAATAGATGGCAACTGGGAAGAGAATGGGGCAAGAACGTAAACCAGTCCACACGAAGGAAATTAGAAAACTATACTACGAGAGAGTCTGTGCCGTTCTGTAGCACCACTAGTGTTTCTATTATATTCTTAAAGTATTATTTCATTTAAATCCTCTATTCGGAAACCGAACAATTGAGAAAAGTTTTTAAAAAATGCACTTTAGGTGACGATAGATGGCAACCGGCGGGGTACCTGACAAGTCAGAATAGCTATCCCAGACCAAAGAAATAGAAAACTAATACGAGAAAGTCTGTACCATTCTGTAGCACCACTAGCTACTTTCTCGTAAACGTACGTACCTACGGACAAATATAGAGGAAGTTATGTAAATCTGCGGAAAATCGATTTCGAGATTTCAACGGAAATGCACGTTTTGGGTTCCCCTGATAACGAAAAATTGTTTTTTTCCAAACGTCCGTCCATCTTTCTGCCTTTTTTGTCCGTCTGGTGTATGTGAACAACACTAGTGCCTATACCAAGTGTACGATTTATTCCAAATTCAAGAAACACCTGTCTATCTGGTCTGAGTCGAAGCTCTGATTTGGAAAAACATTCATTAATTTTTTAGGGTACTTTACAAGAAGTCCCTAGGACATTTTCAAAATCTTCTCAAAATATCTCCAAATTTTTTCTTTAAATTTTTTGTAATAATTGAATAAAATACCTTTATAAATGTGGCGAAGGTCTGATTTTCACTGTTAACTCTTAATTTTCGGAAAGTGAAAAAGATTAAACTCTCTTTCGCCTCTTCCTACAACTACAATATTGACGATGATTCCTTCAAATACAATTTGTTGTCCAGAATTAGTTCTTTCATGAAGTGAGTGTAGTACATTCTTTTGAAAATTTTAGAACTTTTCTCACAATATAGCCAGCAGTATGTGCAATATTAAAAAATAACAAAAACTAGATTTTCTCGAAAATGACTTCCAATGATTTCATTTAACTTTTGGTAGGGAAACGCTTAATGTACTCTCAAAGTTGTTTTCAAAAATTAGAAAAATATCATTTTTTGACTAGCCTCTTACGTCTTTAATATATACATTGGCGGCGATTCTTCGAATTATTGCATTTACGAGTCCGTGTGATTCAAATGATGTTTTATGAATTTTTTTGACCTCTCAAAATTACACAAATGTATTTTTTTCAAAATATCTCTCACGTCGTCACTATGCACGCTTCCAGCAATTTGTAAAGGCTATTGCATGTGTGAGTTATAGAGCTTCAAATGACGTCTAATGAAGTTTTTCGAAATTTAAAATATTTTCTGTGAAAAGTAACTTAAAATTTTGCATTTACAATAACGCATAAAACGCGAAAAACGCAGTTTACTAATAAGCACCTCGCAATTTTCCGATTAAAATTATTTAGGACGAGGTTTTACATATCTTTGATATTCGTATAGTAATATATCGCTTCTACTGTTAGGAAACTGAAAAATTGCTGTATAATGCTTAAAAAATTGGGGCGATAAATGGCAGCTGGCAACAGTATGTGACCAAGTCCGAATAGCTAGGTCTCTACCATTGCGAAATTTTGAGCTAATTTTTACAGAAAACTGTTGAGTTATCGAGAAAATTTATTTGACATTATTTAAAGCACATGTACTCATAAGTATAATAACGTGAAGAAATCACCTCTAATGTAAACATTACCGACGTGAAAGACGAGTAAAAAAAATCAATTTTTGTATTTTTTGAACAAACGAGAGTCTATAGATATATGTCGTTTATGTAATCAAATAAGGTTTGTTTGGCACTAACCTCACTAAAATTTTAAAGCAAAAAATTGGAAATTGGTTTTGATAAAATCTTTTTTTTTAAATTGCAAGTATTTCACGCACTATTGCACGAAAACTACTATAATTTTCAAAAGAATCTACAAGATCTTAATGAAAGAAGTATTAATGGACTACAATTTTTATTTGAAGGAAAAATCTCTGTCTTCAATTTTGTAGTTGTCGGAAGACGCCAAAAATTTAAACTTTTGCAGTTTCAAAAATTCAGAGGTAACTGAGAAAATCGGACCTATGCCACCTTTATAAGTGTACTTTATTCTTTCGAGAAAAGAAAAAAAATTGCAGCTGTTTTTTACAGAAGTTTGAAAATGTCCGAGGGGCTTCATGTAAAGTCCCCCCAAATTTTAAAGAATGTAGTTTCAAAATTTGAAAGCTTCAACTAGAGACAGATGGACAGGGTTTTTTGTCAATTGGGGGAAAATACTACGCATGCTTTGGGCGTTCGTAGTGTTCACAACCGGACACACGGACAGACAGACGGACGGACGGGCGTTTTGCTTTCAATTTTTTGGCATCAAGCACCCACAAAATAGGGTTTCTGACTTCATCACGTTTTATAGGATTTTTCTTAATTTAATAACTGGATTTATTTCCTTTTTCGTTGTCATGGCTGGGCAATGATTTTTTCTGTGTTGAAGATACACCGTTTTCCGCACAGCATTACATAACTTTCCATAAACTACGTATCCGTATATACGTACTCCCTACGTATCTCAGTATATACGTACGTATACGAGAAAGTGAAAATTGGTGCTAATCCCTTTTTGGGTGAACTTTCCATATTTTCGAATACTACAAAGTTACTTATCAAAACTAGAAACTTGAAGGTAGAACTCTTTGTTTGATATTTAAGGTTCCTTTTTTATAGACAGGCAAATCAACCTAAGTCGTCTATTTCACACACATTAAACATTTATTTCACTTTACTTGCTTTAAATACAAACTTTATAAGTTTAGCACAGCGTTTCGGAGAGGCTGCTTTCTATCTGAGGGTACTGTAAGATCATCATTATATAAGATTTCGTAAATAATATTTTGTTATTTATACTTAAATATCATATTCTAAAACTACTTTGTCTATTTTCAATACAATTTCTTTCAAAATTATTGTTTTGATTTTAGTGGATGAATCATAGAACACTGAAAATAAAATTACATTTCAATTAAAATTAAAATTATATTAAATTTCTTATACTCTTAAGTTCAACACTCAGAATAAAAGAGTAGAGGTCTACCTTTTGATAAAATTTCATCATGTTCGTTCAATATTAAGTAGCGTATACATCACCACAATTAGGTCACGTCTTTGTAGAGGTGTGGACGAATAGAATAGTGCTTAGGCGCCTCTCGATCAAAAGAAGTATGGAAAACACTCAAAACTATGAAGAGCAACTGGAACAAAAAATATCATTTGCAAATTATACAGGCTAAAGAATGGAGGGAATATTACGCAAAGATGTTCAGAGATGATCGGAATTCTTTAATATAACACAAACTGATGTAGATAGTGATGAAAACATTCATGAAATCAGTAAAAAAGAAGTCCAAGAAGCTGTAAGATTGATGAAAAATGGAAGATCTGCTGGACCGGATAGTATACCAATAGAATTAATAAAAAGTAGTCCATTGCAGTGAAGTAGTAGTGCAGTGAGCCTTTATTTTAAACTTTTACAACTATAGATCGTAAAGAATGTACCAATTATAGACCAATAAGTGCGACAAATTCTGTTTCTAGAATATATGGAAAAATTATAAAGACCAGTTTGGAAAACGTAATCAATGATGTTGAACAAAATGGTTTTCGGGCAGAAAGATCTTGTATTGATGGAATATTTTGCCTTCGTCAAATAATTGATAAAATGTTAGCACATAATCTAGAATCACATAGGGTCTTTATAGATCTTACATAAGCGTATGACAATGTTCCTTTGGAAAAATTATGGGATGTTCTCAGACATCAAAACATAAGTATATAATTAATAACAGCAATTCAAAACCTGTACAATGATAAGGCAAGCTGTATCAAAATTGGAAGAAAAGTAACAAATTCATTTAAAGTATCTAAAGGGCTGAGACAAGGATGCTGTATTTGATTATGTTGAGTCTAACAGAGCAATCAGCTTTGAGGGTAGAAATGTGTGATTTCCACGAATGCTTATGGTCGAATGTTAAACTCAAAATTTTGCTGGTATTTGTTCTTCTTAGATTATGGTCACCAATTTTCAAGACTACTGAAGACTGGTTCAAAACTTTCCGAGATCTAGATAAAGCCATAAATTCTGATTTTGTTTTTGACAAGATGAATCCTGACGATTTCGACCATTCATTAATTGTATTGAGGGTTTCTTGCATAATAGGTGTGATTAGATTAATATCTTTGCCGCTACAGAGGAGGGTGATATCATCAGCAAACAGAAATATTTTCACTGGCGTTTTTACAATATTACTCACTTCATTTATGGCAATGAGAAATAATATCACACTTAACACTGATCCTTGAGGAAGACCATTTGACATCTCAACGTACTGCGACGTCTTATCTTGAATACGGACCTGGAGAAATCTGTGTTCAATGAAGTTCTTTATGAAAGCAAACATATTCCCCTTGACTGGCAATGTAGAAATGATAGATAGAAGTCTGGATTTTTGAACCATTTCGTAGGCCTTCTCGAGATAAAGCGAAACGACCATCGCAGGGTGGTGCATGCTAAGGGCATCACAGATTTCTGAATCAATTCCGACTAAGTGGTCATTGGTGGAGCGAAAAGTTCTGAATCCACTTTGGAAAGGAGACAAGAGGCTTTTTGATTCTAGTAACCATCTTAAACGGTTGCATACCATCTTCTCAAGAAGCTTACAAAGATTGCACGTTAATGATATGGGGCGATAACTAGATGGATTGCATCTGTCCTTATTAGGCTTAAGAATAGGTATAACTATAGCTTCTTTCCATTGGTCCGGAAAGGTCTGAGTTGACCATATAACATTATATATCTGAAGAAGGTGTTCCAGGGCATTCACTGGTAGGTTTTTAAGAAATCTGTTGGGGACATAGTCAGGGCCCGGAGCCGAGTTGTTACTTTTCTTCAACACATACAGAAGTTCGTCCAAGTTGAAAATTCTGTTATAATGGTCATCGTTGGAACCTACCACTGAAGAAATACGGTCTTGAGACAAGAAATTTCGTGTCAAGAGTTTTAAAGAGCTCTGTATCATAGTTGCAGTTGCTGGAATTCTTAGCAAAGGATACGGCAAGTAAATTGCTGATGTCTTGAGGTTGTATTTATTACCGTTTAAGTCCATTACCATGAATGGGGTGGAGTTCATCGGTGCGCCACTAATGGACTTGATTTTTTGCCATAACAAAGAGGAGGGGGTTTGTCTAGTTATTGAAAATGTAAAACTGTTCCAGGATTGAAGTCTTGTTGTTTTTAATAATAGGCGGGCTTTGGCCCTAGCTTTCCTAAAGAGGATTCCGTTTTCAATATTTTTATTCTTCTTGTATTTTCGGAAATATCTTTTCTTTTCCTTGACGGCCGCAGTACATTCCTCATTCCACCAAGGAACCTAGTGTTTCCTTATTCTTCCAGAACTTAGAGGGATGGATGAACTAGCCGCTAGTCAACATATTAGTAAAGTCCTGATCTATTTTATTTATATGAGGAGGAGACGAGTCCGGTTTAGGAAGGTTGTCAACATTATTATTTATGGTGTGCTGGTATTGTAACCAATTAGCACAGTTAATCAACCATTTAGGGTGGGTTTTGAGATTCTTCGCCAATTGTCGGTCGGAGAAATTGATGGAGATGGGGTAATGGTCACTGTCATAAAGTTGATCAAAAGTGCCCCAAGCACATTTAGAAGCAATGTTACTAGTCACCAGACTTAAATCTTGGCATTCAGTCTCATGATATCATGAAGAGGAAACTCAACCCTCTTCCCCCTTGGGAACATTTCTCTTTGTCAATCGATACGGAAGCTACCAAATTTACAAATCCTGATACCCCAAAACATATCATTAAGCAACTAATCTTGGAGTTCCAGCACAAATTTGCTAATCATAGCCAATTTTTCACGGATGGATCCAAGCAACAATCAAGATCTAGTGGAGCTGTTATTTCCATTATCCCACCCCTTACGAATCTTTATCGTCTCCCGGATTTCTATTCCATATTCTCATGTGAAGCTTGGGCTATTATCAAAGCTATTGATATTAGCATCCTAAGACCATGTAACCCAGATATTGTTATTTTTTCTGACTCACTAGCAGTTCTATCCTCCATTCGAAACCGACATTCCTTGAATCCACTGGTCCAAGAAATCCAAGAAAAGCTTTATCACTCCTTCCTTAAAGGATATCGCGTTACAATAGCTTGGCTTCCTTCTCATATAGGCATCCAGGGTAATGAAGAAGCGGATGCAGCTGCGAAGGCAGCAATCTCTCTCCCCGAAATTGATACTGAAGCTGGCGGCACACTCCCCGACTTTAAAAACTACCTCTTACTTGCAGTTAAGAAGCTTCGGGACCGGAACTGGAAAATGTTGCCTTCCAAATTACAAGCAGTTAGGAAGAATATCGAGGAATCTCCCATCACTTCCATTAGACTTGGCAGAAGACATCAAGTGGTTATAACCAGACTCCGTATAGGACATTTTAAACTCAGTCACAGCTAACTAATTAAAAAGGCTGCTCCTGATCCTTGCCCAAATTGCGGACTCCCAGTTTCCACGAAGCATATTATAGTTGATTGCCACGCGATGGCGACTGTGAGAACAAACCTTAACATCAATGATCATCTATACTGTGTATTAAATTCTTGTCCAGGTCAAAAGAAAATTATAGAACTCCTCACCAAATTAAATATGTTAAATAGTATTTAGCTAAAGACTATACATTGTCTGCCCTATGTATAACATCTAGATTTAGGATTTGTGAATGTGTATCCCATGAAAATGTGTAACTAATATGTGCATTTGTAAATACTGTATTTTTGTAACTGTGGTCGCCAATGACCTAGCTGTTTATAAGGCGACCTTAAATAAATAAGTTAAAAAAAAGGATGCTGTATACCTCCTACTCGCTTAAAAACAGCCGATCCGGTTATAATGAACTCCTGGGGACTAACATTTTTTGTTCACTATATCCGAGGTTCACTATATCCGATGATGTCAAAGTTAAACAGAATTTCTCCATAACGATTAATTTTATTAATATAGAATTTCAGCAAAATATATTAGCAGCACGAACAGAAAATTTCAATATCTTTATTTGTAATAAAAAAAATAATTTCTTTTCAATTGTTTGCTTCGTACTTTTTCATTAGTAATTTCTCTAGATTCTTCTCCAGAATTCGTGCTCTCTCCATAATTGATTTTGCATTGACCTCTGTGTCTAAGTATCGTAATGCAGTCTTGACACCCTTTAATGCCTCTTGCACTGTTGGAATCGTCCCACTCTCCGAAGGCCTTTTTACTCGCCTAATAACATGCGAGATGCTTTCGGTAGCGGGATGGGGCAAGCGGCTAATGATACATCGCTTTTCCGCGCGGCACGGCGGATATCGCCAGGTTGTGGCAGTCTCATGCTTCCCGTCGCCTACGTAGAACTCTACGAGTTTTGTTCCGTGGATTATCAGGTAACACCAAGACTGAAACTGAACCGAGCAATTGCGCGTCGCCGCGGCAGTTGTAGCCCATGGAGTCACGACCTTAGTTTCCGCATTAGTTCATCAGTGTGGTAGTGGCATAAGTTCATCAGTAAGGTGCCCATTCCCGGTCCCCTTCACCACAGGGGAGACTTCTATTACAGCCTTTGGCCGACGACACTTTTTCAAGCTACCTAGTGTTGGAATTTGTGGCATTGTGGCGATATATTCTTTTCCAGTAGGGAATTAAATTTTGAGGACGTTGTATTTCCTAGGTTCACAATAGCCGAGGTTCAGATTTACTATAAACGAGCTTTCTTTTGATTATTTATAATGTAGGTGAAACGGAACCAATGATTTATGTTCACTATAACCGAGAATTCACTCTATCCGCGTTCACTATAACCGGAGTCGCCTGTATATTCAAGTGCTGCTCTTGAAAATTGGAGACTTAAATGTCGGAATATGAGGATAGAAGTTGACAACGATAAATTTCTTACCCTTCACTTCGCTGATAACCAGATTATTCTTGCCGAGAATGAACAAGATATGGATTATATGTTGAGGAAACTAAATGAAGATTATACATCTTGGGGTTTAACTATGAATCTATCGAAAACTGAGTATGTGTTACGGGGTCACAAGGAACAAACAAATAATAATTGGGAGCAGTTGTATTAAAAATACAACAGCTTATAAGTACCTTGGTGTGTGTATATCAAAGGAAGGTGGATGTGAAGAAGAAGTAAAACATAGGGTCTCTAAAGGGAGAGTAATGAAAAGACAGTTGAGAAATGTTTTTTATAACCAAAAACTAACAATAAAGACAAAGATAAGGGTATACAAATCGCCGGTTCAAAGTATATGTACACACGGTTCAGAAGGATGAATTATAAGTCTGAGCGAAGAGAAAAAGTTAATATCAATGGAAATGAACTATTGGACATGCTGTTGTGGCCCAAAGTTGACATAAAAAATTAAATGGTATTGATATTGATGTAATGGATGTAATTGATGCAAAAAGATTGTGATGGTATTGTCATATTCAAAGGATGACGGACAGTCGATGGCCAAAGAAAATTGGAAATGGTTACCTCAAAGAAACAGGAAGGGTGGCAGACCAAGAAAAACATGGGAAAATGAGATAGAAAATGCAATGATGAAACGAGATCTACAAAAGTAAGATTGGGAAGGTCGAAGGACGCGGCGACTGGGATGCGAGAAGCTGCATCAGCTTTAAAGAACCTCGCAACTACTGCTACTGCTACTGCTACTGCTACTGCTACTACTACTACTACTACTACTACTACTACTACTACTACTACTACTACTACTACTACTACTACTACTACTACTACTACTACCACTGCAACTACTACTGCTACTACTGCTACTACTACTGCTACTACTACTGCTACTGCTACTGCTACTGCTACTGCTACTGCTACTGCTACTGCTACTGCTACTGCTACTGCTACTGCTACTGCTACTGCTACTGCTACTGCTACTGCTACTGCTACTGCTACTGCTACTGCTACTACTTTGTAGAGGTTTCAAGAAACTTGCCATTTCATGGAGAAGGTGAGGGGGTAGATTTCGAGTAATTTATACTTGAAATTTAGGCAATTAAAAAAAAGTATTTTCTTAAAACCGTGCCAATTGTTTTTTTTTTCTTTTCTCCTATTTATTTTCAATTTTTCCTTTGTAAAGGAAAGTAAAAAAGGTTATAGTCCCATTTTAGAGAAACTCACTGTATTTAAGAAATGTGCAAATAGTAAACATTTCCATACTACAAAATTGATATGAACTGAGAACGATCCAAAGCTCAATCGCAAGAATCAAGTAACACTTTCTTGAATCAGATGTAAACACACCAAGCTAACTCACTCACATCTGTTATATAACACAGCCCCCTTTAGATGTGAATCATGCAACGAACAACTATCAATTGTCGATATCCTTCAGTCATGTACAAAACATGATCGCCAATCAATCCTACAGACTGACAATCGTAAAACTATTTTACACTCCAAATTTTTTCAGGAAAATAATAAAAATTACGTAAAATATTAAAAGTGTATAATGATTTATAAGTCTGTCAATTGTAAATTAATGTTTCATACTAGTTTCAATTGTATGTTCACTATGTAATTTATATCCTTTATTGATTATAGTATATCATGTATAGTTGCAGTCGCTAATATCCTTGTCGTTGATGCGTCGTTGAATAAAATAGAATAAATTAAAAAAATGAAGATAGAAATTTTTGTTTTAAAATCTGTTCTAAATTTCAGCTCTTTAGAAAAAGTCAGGTACAATGTTTTGAAAAAACCAGAAGTTTTCACGAAATTTCTGGTTGAAATTAAAGCAAATTATAAAAAGAACCTTTTTCTCAAAATACGCTCCAATTTTTTTATTTATATTCTTCCACGAATCAAACAAGGGACATTTTAAAAATCGGTGTAGATCTATTTTTCTTGAATCCCTTTGAAATTACGAAAATTGCGTGTTGGAGACGTTGGGTTGCGACAGTTGAATTCTGAAGCGTCGGCACGAAGTTGGTACGCTAGAGCTACTTGCATGGATTCGAGGTTGAGCGAGTTAACCCGGTGGATCTGAGTTCGCGTCTTGGGATCGAAAAAAATTTCTGCTTAAACACTGTTTGTACATTCATGTAGTGGTATAATATTGCGGAGCAATTGCAAATAATCCGAGCAAGTATATGCTGTTAAAAGTACCACTACGTGCTGAATAATTACTATACTTTCTCTTTAGTATGAAGGTACTTTGTAAGGCGAGAGAGTAAAAATTTGTTTCAAATTCCAGGGATCATGACATTAATGCGCTTGACAGAATAATATCAATTTTTACCAAAATCATTGCTTATGGCCAATGCTCTTAACAGACACCCAGAGAAAGAATCGCTTTTTCGGAATAAGAGGTATACAAAAAGGATTTTGCTAAAAAAATATTTACACTCTCCCTCTCGGCTTTACATAACTTTGTCTGTACTAATCGTCTCGTCTGCATTTTGAATTCGAACGCTTAGCTCCACGAGGCAAGAGAAGTTACTCCACTGCAAATTATACAACTTATGTTTCGAATGCAATAACGAATTCTTAATGTTGCGATGATTCCTTAGCATTGTTATTATGTGACACAAAATTACGCGATAACTAATAATATTTTCAATAAAAGTATAGGTAATTATTCAAAGGCATAATTTAAAAAAATAAATTGATTTAAGAAATAAATTTTAAGCTTCAATATGGAAGTTGAAAGACATGTGAGAATAAAATTAAACTGTAGAAATGAGAAATTTCAAGTACATATGAAATGAGAAATCATTTGGATTTCAAATTTGCACTTTCGCATCGCAATACATGAGAAAGATTCTGGATAAGCATAAAATGAAATATAAGGAGGAAGCGTACTTAGGAAATAGTAGAAGTACATAAGACAAAAGAATCGTCAAAGCAATGCCACTGGAATTGTAATTAACGAAATGAGTGTATAAAAAGGGGAATAATTGCATAAATGGTATGTTCAAGAAAAAGAGCGACGATAGGAGCAAGCTTTTTTATATACCAAGAGTGCATTTATACCCCTTTATACACATGTTATGTTCAATATTTTTTCGTTTCCATTTACGAATAATTCAATTTTTAAGACATTCAGGCACATCTTTTCCATTCGCGGTATTTATTTCATGACGTAATAATACTTCTAAAAAAAGATCTATTTTAGTGAGCCTTGCATTGTTTTTGTTTCCACAAAATATTTACAAATGGAAGGTACTAAACATATGCGTATAAAATATTAGAAGCGGACAAAATCATGAAAACATTACTTGCATTGAAAGTAAAGACAAGTGTGAGAGAGAATACAATATGTATAAATATTGTATAAATATTGAATTAGACACTTCTCATAGTTTTGCTACATCATACTTTTCAGAATTGGGAAACACAACTGATGTTTACATTTTTACTTTCTCGTATACGTACGTATAATGAATACTACGTAATACGTAATATAATGGAAGTTCTGTAATGCTGCGCGGAAAAACAGCGAATTCTCGGCAGAAAAAGATTCATTGCCGGGCCACGATACCAATAATGTAAATAAATACAGTTCCTAAAAAAATAAAAAAATCCTCTAACACGTGGTGTAGCCAGAATCCCAGTTTTGTGGGTCCTTTATGCAGAAAAACCAATTGAAAGCAAAACGTCCGTCTATCCGTCTGTCCATCCGTCTGTGAACACTACTAGCGCCTAAACCATAAGTAGGATTTATTCCAAATAGAAGAACCCTCTGTGCGTCTGGCTCTAGTTGAAGCTTTGAAATTTTGAAAAGCATTCTTTAAAATTTGGGAGTACTTTACATGAAGCCCCCCGGACATTTTCAAAACGACTCCAAGTTTTTTGTTAAAATTTCTTGTAAGAATAGAGTAAAATACGCTTATAAAGGTGACATAAGTACGATTTTCACGGTGGATAGCTGAATTTTCAAAAATTGCAAAAATTTTAATTTTTTTCGGCGTCTTCTTACAATTACAAAAGTGAAGGCAGAAATTTTTCCTTTAAATAAAATTTGTTCTCCATGAATAATTCTTTCATTAAGATCGTGTAGTATTTGTTTTGAAATTTTGGAAGTTTTCATGCAATTCCGCGTGCAATAATTGACATTTCAAAAAATTAACAAAAACAAGATTTTATAAAAAAAAGGCTCCAATTATTTTCTTTAAATTTTTGGTTGGGGTAGTGCCAAAAAAACTTCGCATTATTGATCAATTCTTTTGTTTTTTTCGAAAATTACAAAAAATATTGACTTGAACCTCACATCGGTATTATTTACATTAGAAGAGATTTCTCCATATTATTGTATTTAAGAGTATATGTGTTTTAAATAATGTCAAACAAAGTTTCTCGAAAACGAAAAGAATAGTTTTTGTTAAAATGAGCTCAATATTACGCATTTTCAGAAACGCTCAAAGGCAATTTCCTCAAAGATGGCTCCAAATTATTTCTTCAAACCTTTACATCGGTTAGTGGTAATGACATTGTTTAATATGACGTATAGTTCATTTCGGTGTTTTCTTTTTTTTTTTAATTTACACAAATGTAATTTTTTCAATATCTCTCACGCCATTAATATATGCACATTTCAATGGATTTGTAAACATTATTGCAAATCTGAGTGCAGGTGCTTCAAATGACTTTAAATAAAGTTTTTCTAAAACTCAATAGATTCCTGTGAAAAAGAGCTTCAAATTTCGCATTTACAGTAACGCATTTTTCACTAGAATCTATTGAGTTTTCAGAAAACTTAATTTAAAGTTAATTAAAGAACTTCCACTCTCAAATGCAATAATGTATGCAAAACCATTAAAATGTGCGTATTAACGGTATTCATATTTGAAAAAAACAAAAGGGTACACCAAAATGAACTTTACGTCATATTAAACAGTGTCATTACCACTATCCCTTTCAAAAGTTTGAACACAAAATTTGGAGCCATTTTTGACAAAATGGTGTTTGAGCGTTTCGGATAATGCGGAATTTAGAGCTCATTTGTTCAGAAAACTGCTGTGTTTTTGAGAAACTTTATTTGACATTATTTAAAGCACATGTTCTCGTAAGCATAATACTGTGAAGACAAGTTTTACCGACGTGAAAGACAAGTCAAAAAAATTATATTTTTGTATTTTTTTGAAAAAACAAAAGAATAGATTAATATGGCGTTTATGTTATCGTGTCGGGTTTGGTTGGCACTAACCGTAAAAAAATTTACGAAAAAATTTGAAACCGTTTTTGAGAAAATCTTGTTTTTGTAATGTTTTAAAATTGCAAATATCGTATGTTCTATTGCACGAAAACTACTCAAATTTCCGAAACAATGTACATGACCTTAATAAAAACTATTTATCCACAGCAAATTTCATTGTAAGGAAAAATCTCTGTCCTCAATTTTGTAATTGTAAGAAGACGCCCAAAATATCAAACTTTTGCAATTTTCGAAAATTCAGAGTCGACGGTGAAAATCCAACCTATACCACTTTCATAAATGTTTTTTACTCTATTCTTACAAGAAATTTAAAGAATAAATTTGGATCCGTTTTTGAGAAAATTTTGAAGATGTCCGAGGGGCTTCATGTAAATTACCCCCAAATTTTAAACAATGTTTTTCAAAATCTAAATGTTTCAAGTAGAAAGAGGTCTCTTCAATTTGGAAATGTTCGTATGTGTGATTTAGGCACTAGTAGTGTTCACAGACGGACGCACAGACAGACAGACGGACAGACGGACAGACGGAGAAATGTACAGACGGAGAGATTGACAGACGGACAGACGGACGGACAGAAAGACAAACTGACGGACGGACGGACGTTTTGAAAAAAAAACACTTTTTCGGTATAAAGGGACCCCAAAACGTGTATTTCCGTTGATATGTAGAAATCGATTTTCCGCAGCATTACATAACTTTCTCTATACTACGTATATTACTCCGTATATACGTCTGTATACGAGAAAGTAAAAATGTACTTCGGGCGGCGATAGAAGACACCAGGCGAGACTGTCCAGTAGCATTCCACACCAAGGGAATTAGAAAACTTTACTTCGAGAATGTCTGTGCTATATACTCTATGCTCTCTAGTTACTTTCTCGTATACATACGTATACATGGAGTCATATACGTAGTATAGAGAAAGATATGTAATGCTACGGAAAATCGATTTCGAGATTTCCAAGGAAATACATGTTTTTGGGGTCCCCAAATACCGAAGAAGTGTTTTTGTTTCAAAACGCCCGTCCGTCCGTCCGTCTGAGCGTCTATCCGTCTTTCCATGCGTCCGTCTATATGTCAGTCTGTCTGTCCGCCCGTCTGTGAACACTACTAGCGCCTAAAACATGCGTAGGATCTTTTCCAAATTGAAGAAACCTCTGTCCATCTGGCTCTAGTTGAAGCTTTGAGATTTTGAAAAATATGGTATAAAATTTGAGGATACTTTACATGAACCCCCCGGTCATTTTTAAAATTAAATTTCTTGTAAGAATAGAGTAAAATACATTTAAAAAGGCGGCGATTGTCACGATTAACTCTGAATCTTCGAAAATTGTAAAAGTTTTTTCGGCGTCTTCCTACAACTATTAAATGAAAAACACATATTTTTCCTTCACATAAAATGCATTATATTTATGAGTAAATGAACTTTAAATAATGTCATATGCATTTACTCAAAAACTTAATAGTTTTCTGTGAAAATGATCTCAAAATTTCGCATTATCAGAAACGCTCAAACGCCATTTTACCAAAAGTGACCCCAGATTTTTTCTTCAAACGTTTCCAACGGATATAACTAATTGCATTATTGAATATGGCATTTTGTTGTATTCATTAATTTTTTCAAAAATGACATAAATATATATTTTTTTAAAGATCACTCACTCCTTTAATATGCACATTTCCATCAATTTGTATATATTATTGCATTTCTAAGTGGAAGAGCTTTAAATGACTTCAAATCAACTTTTTGGAAAAGTCAATAGATTCCTCTGAAAACGAGCTTAAAATTTCGCATTATCAGTAACGCTTAAACGCCATTTTCTTGAAAACGGCTCTTAATTTTTTTAAGAAAATTGCCATTAATGACGTAGATTACACTCTTATTTAATATTTTTAAAGCTGTATTTGCGTTCTACTATTAGGAACCGAAAAAGTGATAAAATACCTAAAAAAGTACTTCGAGCATCGACTGAAGACAGCTGCGAGAGGATCGGCTATAAAACCTTTCCTCACGAAGGAAATTAGAAAACTTTACTACGAAAAAGTCTGTGCCATTCTGTAGCACCACTTGTTTCTCTTAATTTAGCAATTGGATTCATCCATTTTTTTGCTGTCAGGGCCCGGCAATGAATTTTTTCTGCTGAAAATTCGCCGTTTTCTAGCGCAGCATTTCAAATCTTTCCCTATACTGCGTATATTACTTCGTATATACGCCCGTACACCAGGAAGTAAAAAAATAATACGAGACAGTCTATGCCATTATGTTGCAGCACTAGTTTGATGTTTTAACGGTCTGAATAAAAAAGTGTTTAAAAAGTCAGTTCCTTTGAAATCGAGCGTTTTCATTATTTTATTTAAAAAGCAAATGAATGATACATTTTCAATGATTTCCATCGTGATCTTTGTCATTTTATGTACGGGGCTATGTTTTTGTACTCCCGTTTGCAACAATAGATTTGGCAACAGTGTACGAGATTCTTGCATAAGAATAACATTGTCCGTAAGAGGCCATTGTGTCTTCACACATGAAAATGAGTGTAGGTCGAATTCAGTCGAGGACAATTCTAGCGACCGGCTACTCTTATTGGTAGTTTTCCGTGGTTTCTCCGATCAATACCAGGCGAATGCCGGAGCAATACCCTAACAAACGGTCCAGGGACCGCGCGAGATCAGTCTTTCCCCTTCCTTGTTCTATTCTCCCCCCTTACGCACACACGTACACCGACATGCACTACACTACCACACATGCCATGAGTTCGGTTGGGGGCTTAAAGCTTGTCCCGGCTGAGGTGGTGCCCCACTGGCGCGAGATACCTGGTTGAATAAAACTCAGCCAGTCGACGGTAGGTCGGCGCCGGATTTTGCCATCCAGCGTGGGAAGATCACAGCCTCTTCCCAATGAAAAACACGCACTAAACTTACGGGACTTATGACGTCAGTAGCTGACGGCCCCGGAATTACTGAATCAATCAATGAAGTTGGTTTAGATTGATCGGAGAAAATAAATTTTGAAGACAATCGTTTGAGTGGTTTTGGCGCTGGCGTTAGCACAGATGAACGAACGGACAAATGATCAGTCAGACAGGTGTTTTGCCGTCAGTGGATTTTTCGGTATCAAAACTGACAAAACGTGGATTCAGACAATAGAATGTACCAGGAGAATTAATATTACTACATACAGGAACAAGATTTATCAACTTTTGCGTTACCAGATCCCAAGAATAGGATTTCTGTCGAAAATTTGTCGTTTTCCGTCACACAATTACAATACTTTCTCGTTACTTACAGGTACTTTGTAAGGCGAGGAAATAAAAATAAATTAATAAATAAAAAAATCCTTAAGTAGAAGTATGAGGACAATAATGAGTTGCAGAAGGAAGAAGGAAAAAGGAACAAAGTTGACAGGGGCATTGGCTGCGCTGGATGCCCTGTTGGCTGCACTGACGCCGCGCCAGGCCCGCCGGGCCGCCCAGACCGGCGCCAGCCAGTCGGCGAAGCCGAGCCCGGGATCCGGTTGCGGCTCGCACGCCGGGTCGGGTCGGGGCGGGGCGGATCGGCTTTGGGGGCCTCTCCGCTCCTGGTGGAGACGTTAGGAGGGTGGGACGGGGACAGAGGGGGAGGGGGTGGGGCGCGGTGGGTGCAGAGTGGTGGAGGCGGGGGCAGACGCCTTTCGTCTCGCGACTCTAATTACATCGCCCCATTACCGGTCCATGGCTCATGAAACAACGTAGCTGACCCGCACTCTACGGGGGCTTGAGATTTGAACAGTTCCTTTCGCCGCCGTGCCACACCAGCCTTAATGCACGTTCAGTCGTCCACCTTGAGCTAATGATGCGGAAACTCGGACTGGGTTCGTAGCACTCAACGAAAAGCACAATGTGTTTAGAATTCCAAACTTTGTTAATCAAATCTGCACATAAAATGTGCACGAATTATTGTAGCTTCAAAATTAATAACAATAATTAACAATAACAATAAAAAGATAAAGAAGAACTTAAATGGTGTGATAGGCTATGTGACATGATGAGGTAAACTTTCCTCTTTTAAATGCTGTTTGCCTGAATTTATCTTCAGGCAATCATAATGTCTTAATGCGATGAGTTTCATGAAAAGCATTTCTTGGAATCAGATATACGATTTGAACAGTAGTTTTTCATTCACATTACGGCGACTCACACCTGCACATCTCTGAAGTAACTTATCGCAAGGGAATACTATAAATCTGAGTGCAAATGTGCGCAATTTTCGCACATGTTCAGTCAATAATAATAATAATAATAATAATAATAATAATAATAATAATAATAATAATAATAATAATATCTGTAATCATTGAGGCCGTAGGGCTTTCTCTTCCACCGAACCACATTGAAGAATAAGCATTTAAATACACTGGCATAATACACTTCTCCCCCTATAAGTCAAAAATTGTCATTTAAGGTTTTTTGACAAAGATAAATCAAATCAAATAAATTAAAACACATCAGATATAGCCAATTTCTACATTTCTACCGAGTATTACAAATGGATGATGATCTATTTAACTTTTCTTTCCTTGATCATCTTATTCTCGTCATCCTCTTTTATTTTATTATTATATCACGCAGTATTACATATTAATGTATTACTATGTACCACATTTTCCGGAACTGTCGAGAAAATAAGAGATTAATTATATTGCATAACGCCGCGCGCGAATCATCGAGCTTGCTCTAGTACCCAACAAATTACAACTGGAAACCCGTTCGTACAGATTATCTTTCCTCCAACTGAAAAAAAAACATATCTGAAAAGCAATTAAACTTTCATTTATCAATGTCAGCCCACGTAACACATAGTATCTTGGAATACTTTTGTCTAATAGAACTTAATAGCTTTTCTAGTGCGCAAATTTACAATTATTTTTCCTCGAAATTATACTTAGCCTCGTTTTCTTCTGATCCCAAAATTTATGAAGTTTTATCTTCTGAAGAAAACGAATCACTTTTAATACATCACTTTGAATATTCTAAAGTAATTGCATTTTTTTCGTTAATTTGTGTTGTTTCTATGAACAGTAAGATTTTAGGCAATGTATCAATGGATAACTGACAGCATCAGTAACGAGACATGTTTTTCAGAGTTCATTTCTTACCTTGTGGCCTCTTCACAGGCCTAAGAGTTAATATTCAAAAGTTAAACCTATTCATAAATCATACAAAGTTTTCGAAGAATTAAAATATCGATTGAGAGTTTCATAATCAATAAAAAAATCACAACTACATTATTTTTATAAAATTGTAACAGTTAATATAGCACAATGATTTGTGACGTCCTCTCTTTGTGAATAAAATTTTGTGTGACCACTCTGTAAGAAAATATGAAAAATTCAAGTGTACGAGAGAAATGAATGTAAACTCGGGTCGTTGAATCATTAATGCAATAATAATAGGCCATATTAACATATCATAATGAGCATATAAACCGTAAATTCAAAGAATATAGACACTTGGTCGTCATAGGTCAGTTCGGATGAAAAGAAGGGGCAAAATCAGGTTGCGTTATCTGAATGTTGCGCTGGCTTGGTATTTTTATATTTCAAGTAGAAAACTTGCAACAATGCGCTGAAATTTTGGGCAAAGGGCTTTACATTTGTACATACCCCTCTTGGTATTCCTCGTCACCAGTGATCCCAAATGATTCCTCGTTTTATTATGAATGAGAATTATTTTGAACATTTTAGCAACATTTTAGATTGCCACGCAAATATTTTGCTTAAAATGAAGGTAGCATTATTGAAACGTCTGCAAGTTTTCAGTTACGCATTCGAGTCATAGCTTTAGAGTGTATTTTTTTTAGTAAGTGAATGTTCGTGTGCTTTGGATTCCAAAGAAGAACATCGATGCAACTTAGAACCGATGAAATGTAAAACAATAAACTTTATATTGAGCCTGGGACAAGAACTTATCAAACCTTAAGTTGAAGTGAAACTGAAAAACGCTAAGGATTGACTAAAAACAACACAGTGCAAAGAAATATTTGCTTGGAGAGGAAGCGGCGGGCTCTGGACTTCTTCAGCCCAAGTTGGAGGATGCACATAATGCGTGAGAAGGACAATGACGATGTACCCTGAATTATCTTGTCCTAAACAAGATCTTTTAAGAGTTCTTCCTGTACGTGTAATAACAATTCTGACACTAAAATAAGAAAAGTACTCATGAATACCCCAAAACAGGAATGATCTTAAAAGAGGTATTTTGATGAAGTGTCTTGGTCTACTAAAAGAGAAAGATAGTAATAATGTTAATTAATTATATTAAATTTGTCTTTAATTACACAATACATAGACAGAAAAAATGTTCATATGTGAGTTAGTTATTTCCCATTTCAAAGCAATCTCACATAATATTCGTGTGGGGTACAACATGAGTATTTCACTTGGTACTCGACATTACATATAGAACATGGTTTGCGGGGGTTAAGTGTCGTATTACTTTTCAGTCGTGATTCTTGTAATCAGAACCAGCGTACTAACGCTCTAACGCACGGCGTTAAAAGAATTCCTTTCCTAATGGAAACGTCAAGTAAAGCGAAAAAAGAGGATTTGCAAACAGATCACTTTCCAGTACGCGATAATCCTATTAGAAATGACATTTTTATTGCTGTTACTCAGTGTGACGATCCCTTATCCCTCATCATATTTTACCTCCATTTGCGGCGTATTTCTTCAATGAAAGCAGCTCAGAACGTCAGCTGTATCCAGTTGAAACAGAATCACCATAATTCTCATCACATTGCAAAATGGAATCGTGGACAAATACTTTTTCCGTAATAAAATAGACTGGCACTGTGCACGCATGCGCGGGTGTCATCGTCACTCTCCAGACCTGCGATGGGTTACTTCACATGAGAATTGCCTCATTGACCCAACGTATGCCTCTGAGTACGTTCTAACATGTTTTTCCGATCTTGCATTTGGACCTTTGCACGTGAGTTTCCAGGTTCAGTGTGATAAGTTGATTACCACACCACCACCACCACCACCACCACCACCATTGCCGACGCCAGTTCTGATGTGCAGTGTTCGAGTTTTTGCTGAATCTTTCTCCTGTAATTTTACTTTAAAAGGCAAAATGCGGCTATTACAATATGATTCTGCTAACTGCCAAAATTTATCACTATTTACAGGTACAATTTTAAGGGTGCAGGCCACGGAGATGGTGATACACATTGTTTTGACCAAAACTTGGCAAAGGACTGTCTGATATCAAGTTCTTCATTTAAATATTCCTTCTTTTATTTACATAACGGTAATGAACACAATACGTTATAATGAATGTTGGTGCATGTGTTTATAAGAAAATTAGAATTCTAAACTCTTATTATTTTACGAATTACTATTTATATTAACTATTCATTTTTTGGGTGTTTTTATATTATTATATAAATTATTGATGTATTTTTTCAAGGAAAAATTACTGAAGTATAAAAATTAGGTATATAAATTTATGGCTTATTCAAGAAAATACATTATGGTACAAGGAATGTTTTGAAGGTAAGAATAACATGCAAGATATGGGCAAAGGAGAGAGCTCATGGGGGATAAAGGATTTCATGAGAAAAATAGAAAGGAAGAAATAAGAAACGTCAAAAGTTAAAATGGGAAAGTAGGAGGCTGTGACATGATTACGAATGAGTTCTGGAACTATTCTAAGAAAAATGGATAAGACTTATTGAAAGTTTATTTAATAAGATAATTGAGCAAAAAGTAATTCCAGATGTTATAGTTGTATCAAATTACAAGAGAGATGCAGGAACAAGATCAAAAATTACTGAGGAGTAAACCTCATGACATCATTTTACAGAATATAGATGAGGATCGTCAGACCCGGGTTGGAGAGAGTAAGGGAGAAGGAACAAATACAATGTAATTAAACAGGATTCAGAAGTAGTGTAGGAATTTTGGATGACATTTATGCATGCCACCTCCCGCGATGAAATCATGCACTACATTTACGGGACTAATGATCTTAGCATTTGACATGACAGGAAACTCCAATCAAACAATCAATCAACCAACCAACCAACCAATCAATCAATCAATCAATCAAAATAACAGATTTAAACTTATATTTCATGTTCATTTCAATCGATTGAGGAAAATCAATTTTGGAGAAAATCAGGTAAATGGTTTAAAGCCTAGCGTTGACCGCAGACAGACAGACAGGCGTTTTGATGTCTATCAATTTTTCAGTATCAAAGACTCACAAAACATGAATCTTGACTAAACAATGTATTAGAGGATGTAATTTACTCTTATGATTTTATCAACATTTTTATATATGGGATCCCAAAATTTGGTTTTTCCGTCAAAAAAATCGCCGTTTTCTGCGTAGCATCACAACCCTATTAACTACGTAAGAAAGTAATTAGGCGATAGAGTAAACTAAAAAGACTACTACAATACATACTCTCTCACATTATTTGTTTTTTTTCTTTTGAAAATTCTGAGAGATAAATGAAAATAAGTCCCATGACTTTTTCTAAGCACCCTTTGCTCTACTTAGAAAAAAAATAAAGAAAAATTTCGAGCGGTGTTTGAGATATTTGAAAAATAAATTGTAAACAATTAACTTCAAGCAAGAGTAATTAAATAAATCTAAATAATTTCAAAAAGTTCCAAAAATATGTTTAAATAAAAAAGAAAGAAAATAAACAACTAGCAATTAGGTATCTTCAATAATGAACATGCAGAAGCCACAAGAAGCCACAATGCAACAACAATTGGGAATGGTCAAACCTAAACGTTCATCAAATGTATTTATTAATACCCCTGAAAGGCAGAAATGCCGATCAGGTAAAAACAAATATTAAAAAACAGCAAGCAAGCAAGCATTTTTTTTATCTCTGAAAGGCAACAATGGCGAACAGGTAAATACAATTTTTTTTAAATGTGAAACATATTGCTTCAATATCGCTATTTACTGTTCAGTTAGAGGAAAATATCCCACATCGAATAGTTCTGAGCCGTGGAAATGGAGGTGTCTGTTAGTGACATTACCGAACGTTCGGGAAAACGAAAAAAAAAAAAAACACGAAACATGAATTGTTCAAACCTTAATGAAGCCTGGCATATGTTTTAAAAATATATAAAAAATAATTGTTTTTTGATAAAAGGAATGAAAATGAAGGCGCCCTTATTTTCATCAAACGTGTCAATGCATTTCTATAAAATTTGTTTAAGTTAGGATATTCTTACAATAATATTAAATAAATTACATACTTTATTAATAAAATTTGCAATAATGGATTTGTGCAAAATGCTGCGCGGAAAATATGCAAGAAAAATAATACTAATTTTCCCATTACAAATTTTTATGAATTTCAATTAAAAGGATTTATTTTTCATTCAAATCAAAACAGGTCCCGCTGTCATTCAATCAAACTATGACACGTCCTTCGTGTTCATTCATAATGACACATGTCCGACACGAAACGCGTTCTATAATTGAACCAAACATAGAATATTTAAGTTTTATATTAGTAATATATTTAGTTATCCTTATTATATGATTAAGAATTGAGTACAAATAAAATCTTTGCATAATTTTGATGTTATGACATTTTTGCGTTTTCTCGAAAAGGAGTAAAGTGGACATGTCACGTTTTGAATGTTTGCTTTTCAATTGTGTTACCAATAAAGTTTCAGCGTAAAAGTACACTTGCATCCTAGCAGGGAACTGAGATCAAAACATTTCGGGAGGGGAGCCTTCTGTCCCAAGCCCCCTTGTTCTGGCTAGGTGACTACCTTCCGTTGTTAAATATAAAATAGTGAACTAAATATTTCTCATGATGCAGAAAATTGTGCTTTTCTCATCCAACAAATTGAAACAAAATTGAATAAACAAAAACTAATTCAGTAAGTAGAACGTAATTTACAGGTATTGTGGTTGGGCCTTGTCTGTTGCCATTCAAACTAGTTTTGTTCTTCAACTTCAGGCCCCCAAATTGGTTTTTGATATTGATAGGAATACAAAAGAGTTTGAGACGCATTTTCATCGAACTGACTCATTTACATCTCTGAACGAAATCCTTTATTTCACGAGTCAAACTTTTCACACATTTTTTTCTAAACTCATTCAGAGATTTTTAGACGTGCCAATTCTTTGTTTCTTTCCACAGTTTATTTTCAAATTTCAAATTCTTTAACTGATTATGATCTCGGTGGTGAGGTTAAACATTGTTAATGATTTATTTTATTTATTGTCGACTCCACCGACACAATTATTACTCAAAGACAGCGTTCTAAAGAAGAGGTCGGGATTCTCAAAAACATAATTTCCAGGGAGGTCGAAAGATAACACACATTTGTAAATTCTTGAGAATTGTAGGACAAAAGTGTTTTCATCAATCTTTCAATTCAATGAATTGTGGAAATACCGAGACCCTGCTCTCGCAGAGATAGTGACTGTCGCCGCGGCCCGCTGCGCACTGAACCCCACAGCGGCAGAGCCATCTCTGTGGCGCCCGTCGAACCTGCTGTGCGCCCTCTGGCAGACGTGTCCCGCACTCCATCAAAGCCCATCCACCCCCGCGGAAGGGATGTGGCGCGACCCTCGAATCATTTCCCATTTTTATCATGGTGCTGTTGAAATCACTTTATATTCCAACATATAATAAATGTGGAAGAATAACTCGCGCAGAACTCAGGTTTTAATGAAACTGATAATTGAGTTGAATGTGAATGTTTGATTGAAACTTACGATTTACGTCTTATGAGAAGAATTGAACACTCTGAGAGGACGAAAATACCAAATTTTGTTCGGGATTAAGCATAAAAATCACCGGATTCGGTTGAATATTAATCCTAATTAAAATTCAATTTCTTATATTGTAATATTATTTTGTTTAATTTTGCTAATGCTTCTGCAAATTAAGGAACCCAACAATTTCAATATATTTAAAACATAACAACCTTTTTGTCTTTCATTTTCTCTATAATTATTGTCGTTAGACTTTCTAAAAAACAACAATTTTGTTGTTATTTTATTGAAATTATATAAATGATGTAAACGCTTAAATCGTTAAAAAAGATGCCCCAAAATAAAAACTATAATAATAATAATAATAATAATAGTAATAATAATAATAATAATAATCTTTATTATAAATACAGAAATTGTAATAAATTATAATATAATATAATAATTATTATAGTTATTATCTTTATTATAAATATTTAGCATATGTATTGCCATGAAATTGTTTTGAGCAACATTTTTTAAGGATATGGTTGCATCTACATTCCATACTTTATAGTAACGTCAATGCAATTCGCAGAAGCTAAAAACATTCACAAAACCCAATGAAAATAATACAACACAATGCACATTTATTTGTAGTAATACAAGGTATATGCAATGAAGCATCAATCACGTTTCCCTTTACAAGTGTTACAGCTAACAACTTGAGACTGGTTGCAATACAACAACACATAATTTTTCGCATTATTTGTAAATCATGCAATTTTAGAAAATTCAAAGATATCTACAAAACTCAAACTTACGCCCTTTTATAAAAGAATTATAAAAGTAAGCGAATTAAAAAAAATGGCTTGTTCTAAAAGAAATTCGTTTATAAAATCGCCATTGTTTCACAAAAAAACGCAAAAACATACTTTGAAAAAATAACGCATCACCGGTTTTTAATTTTGAAGTACATCTTCAATTTCGGAAAGAACTCTATCTGCATCATTGGTTTAGAGAGACATCGAAAAATGATACTTTTGCAATTTTCGAAAATTCATCGTTTTTCGAAAATGATACTCTGCCAGTTTTCTAATCGTACAGTGCACAGTCAACCTTACAAGAAAACACATTACAGTTGATCTTACAAGAAAATTTAACAAAAAATTTGGAGCCACATGAAAAAACTTTGAAAATACCTTCAAGATATCATTAAGAATACCCCCTAAAATCAAAATATATCTTTTAAATTCATGGGGCCGGTACATCAATCAAAATGATGGGAGAATATAAATTTTTGTGAAACACTGCCATAAATCAATTTCTTGTTATCAAGGACAGTCAAAACAAGGGTTTTGATTTTACAGAGTTAAAGAGGAAGTAATTTACTAAGTAAAGAAGCTAAGATTATTCCATTTTCGATTTCAAGAAACTACAATACCAGTTTTTGTTGCAGCATTACAATAATTTCTCTTTAATAAGTAGTAAAGAGAAAGTAAAGACGAACTCCCTCATGTCAGACTTAATAACATTTATAAGGAATTTGCCTCTTCCTTTCTCTATCTTTCTTTTTCCCTGTCACCCCTCTATCTCTCCTCCTCTTCATCTACCTCTCCGTCCCCTCCGTCTCTCCCCCTCGCTCCCTCCCTCACCCTCTCTCTCCCTGCCTGTCGATCCGTATCTCTCCTCCTTCTCTCTCTCTCTCTCTCTCTCTCCGTCCCTCTTTGTTTGTCTCTCTTTGACTCTCTCTATTTCGCTCTTTTTATCTCACTGTCTCTGTCTCTTTCTGTGTCTCTGTTTCGCGCCGCACGTCCTGTCCTCCTCGGCCTTTGTCACATGGTAATGCTCAGCAACAATGAAGCCCAGGTGGATTGGAAATGGGATTTAACTGAAGCGCTATCTTGTGCATTAGAGCCATCGAGTGGTGTAACAACAAAATAAACAGAATTAAAACCTTTTTTATAAACAAACACATTGATGTGCCAACTTTCATAGAGATCGGTCAATCGGTGTCGAAGTTTATCGATCTTGAACAAATCAAAATCCATTTATATATAAATAGATTTATCCTTCTTACTATTTCGCCATACTACGTACAGTGCAGGGAATTATTATAATGTTGCTGGGAAAATCAGCTAGTTTTCGATAGAAAAACTCGTATTCTGGGGTTTTGGTATCGCAAAAACGGTATAAAGGTTTGTATATGTAATAATGTATGTGGTAAATTACGTCCTCTTAAAAGTTTGTGTAGTCGAAATCGGCGTTTTGTGTGTCCTTGATACCAAAAAATTGGTCGACGGTAAAACGTCTGTCTCTCCATTCTGTGTTCAGTTACCACTAGAGTGGCAACTGTGAACAGTTTCTCCAAAATTGATAGTCTCCAGTCGATCTGGCAAAAATCGAGACACTGCGAGTTTCAAAACGTTATTTTGATTTTTGGGGTTGAATTTTTTTTATTAAACTTTTTCCTCACATAGAGTAAGGGACGTTTAAAATCGTGCATATCTTATTTTTATTAAAATTTCTGAATTTTATAATAATGCAAAAGTTAAAATTTTTTCAGCATATTCATAGAACTACAGTAATGGAAAGAGATTTTTTCTTCATGAAATGTGTTCTTTTAAAACAGATGTTTAAATAAGGTGAAGTCTAACTTTTTTAACAAAATATGAGTAGGTTTCTTGTAATTTCGTATAAAAATAGACATTTTTAAACCTTTATTTTCTCAAAAACACCTCCAAATGTATTCTCTACATTTTTTCTTTGAATAGAGCAAGAGACGATTAAACATGGCACTGATCCAATTTTTGACGAACTTTCTAACTTTTCTAAAAATCAATTAATTAAAAACGGCAAAACGTCCGTCCGTCTGTGAACACCACAGGCGCCTAAACGATGTGTATGTTTTTTTTCAAATTGAAGATACCCCTGTCGATCTGACTCGAGTCGAAGCTTTGCGATTTTAAAAAACATAGTTTAAAATTTGGGGGCATATTCCATGAAGTGTCTGGGACATTTTCAAACTTTTCTCAAAAACGGCTCCCAATTTTTTCTTTAAATTTCTTGTAAGAATACAGTAAAATACACTTATAAAGGTAGCATAGGTCCGATTTTCAGGGTTAACACTAAATTTACGAAAATTTCAAAAGTTTCGGTGTCATCCTGCAACTACAAAATTTTAGAGAGAGATTTTTCCTTGAAGTAAAATTTGTTCTCCTTAGTTCTTTCATATGGTCATGTACATTTTTTAAAAAATTTTAGTAGTTTTTGCGTAGCGTTGCGTAAAATATGTGCAATAATAAAATATTACAAAAACAAAATTTTCTAGAAAACGGCTCCAAATTTTTTCTTCAAACTTCTTGTCAGAATAGAGTAAAATACACGTATAAAGGTGGCTTAGAATCGATTCTAACTGTTAAACTTGAAATATCGAAAATTGCCAACGTTTGATTTTTTTCCTACAACTACAAAATTGAGGATAGGGATTTTCCTTCAAACCAGATTTGTTGTTCATAATCAGTCCTTGCAATAAGGTAATTTACACGTTTTTGAAAATTTTAGTAGTTTTCGTGCAATATTTCTAGCAAAATGTGCAATTATAAAAAATAACAAAAACAATACTTTCTCGAAAACGGCTCCAAATTTTTTCTTTCAACTTTTGGCAGGGAGAGTGCTAAATGTACTCTATAAGATGACATAAACGCCATAGTTTGCCATTCATTGCCATTCGTTGATTTCTTCAAATGTTACGAAAATGTAATTTGTTTACTTGTCTCACATGTCGTTAAAATTGACATTATAGATGTATTTCATTGTTCAATGCATTTCTTAACACATAATCTTGAAAGTATCTCTAATGATGGTTTTTGAAACATCCATACGTTGTCCATAATCGTTGAGAATAAGGGGCGATTTTCTGAAATATTCGAAGTTAATTTTCTCCAAAACTTTGGAAAATGTTTCTCCAAAATTCTCCGCAATGTAAAAGAGTACAATTCTCTTCGATATTCAAAAAGATTGATGTCGGCCAAGATCTTTGGGACCCAAAAATCAAAATATTTCTGAAAAATGTAGGTTCTTAAATCATACAGAATAAAAAGAATTTATTGTACAAAAACAAAAAGTAAACCATCGCGTCAATTGAAAAATTTTCTAAATATTATTTGTTTTACATTTTCTCGAACGATTACCGCAAATGTGATTTTTTTTAATCGTTCGCTTAGGGAATTCGCCAGTGGTTTGGAGATGAAATTAGTTACCATGACAAGAATTTTGTTATTAAACAATGTCTTTGTTTTTATCCAGTCGGAAACATGAAAACGACAACCATTTATCAGTGGAATATACATATTAGTGTTTTCGTTTGTCATCGTAGTGTATTACTTACGTAGTGATTTTATTTTATGTGCATCCGTTGTAAACATTTCATTACTGAAATCGTTCGTATGCTGTTCCTGGTTGGAAAAATTGTACCCATTACTCCTGTGTATCATATGTCAATTTAAATTCCCTAAAGTAAAACCGCTAAAAGGTACGTAAGTACTTGAGAAATGTAAGTGAAATTTCACAGTGAATGATAATAGTAATTATGAAACGATGATGTAATGATGGGTATTAATACATGAGTGTGATATTACGATGCGATCGAGGAACGAGCGAGTATCGTAAACTTCACACGAGTGTACGAGTATTAATCCCCATTACATCGAGTTTCATACGGTACTTTTCTACGATTTATGGTAACTTTTATAAGTTAAACATTTGCATTGAATCGTTTTGTGGCAGTTGACTTGCAGTATTCATCTAAGGCCACCTAGCGGTCAGCTTACTCTACTTGCCGCAGGTAGGTGGCTTTGGTTTTCCAGTCCGCCTGCGAGAGAGTATAAAAGTTGCGGGCATAATTCCGTTGTCACTATTTTAGCTTTTTCTCTTATTTCTGGAGGTGCCAACTCCTCCTCTGATTCAGTTGAAATTTTAAACTAAAGAATTGGCTGGTTTTAAAGCACAAAGACACGGCAGCATCATATAACACAAAATAACTTGCGTTCTGATCTTAACGCCAGTCAAATGTTCCCTCTACCACTAACACTACGCTAATCAAATAGGATCCAAGTAAAATTACGATCCAATTTTATTTAAATAATATTCCACCTAAAAATTACTGATAAAAGAAATAAAAACTGATAAACATGATATTAAATGCAATTTTACTGTACACAATCGAACAAAACATTTACTAGAACGATTGAAGTGTCAATGAAGTGTCAAAACTTGCTTTGTTAACTTCTCTGGGATTGGTCAAGAACCTGTGTCATAATGAAATCTGTGTCGCAATGAGTACCATTATGCAACGGGTAGCTGTCATCAAATGACAGAATTGTACAACGGGAATAGAAAAGCTATATTTTGTGTTCAACATTTTTGATTCGTGTGTAGTTATTGTGATTAGTCAGGATTTGCTTTCCCCGTTTCAAAGTGCTTGAAGTAAAGGCAAATTTAAATTTTTATTCTCAAAACCCGCCCCAAACTTCTCTTTTAATATTTTTCCTCGGATAGAGCAAATGTCACTTGATAACTGTCCACGTTTCATTTTCTAAATTTTTGAAAATTACATGAGCTATAGATTATGCGCAAAAAATGTTCTGCTTTAACACTATAAGTTCTATTTTACAACTAAGGGACCGTAAAATTAATAAATTGCGACAAATGATTTTTGACGCCGATAAGTAGCAGCTGGGAGGAAAGTGGGGACAAAACCGGAAACTCAGGCGAAACAGATTATAAGAAACTAACTAGTACGAGAAAGTCTGTGCCATTTTGTGGCACTATTATTTAATAAATATCTTTCTAATAGTTAATATTTGAGGCATTTTTCCTTCCTTGTATACTACTTATAAATTATAAAGAATGTTTTGCATTGCTGCAGCGGAAACTGGCACTCTTCGACAAAAAATCTTGTATTACAGGGGTCTGGAACCAAAAAAGTCGATAAATATGGTTTCTACAATACGTAGTTCATTGCACCCGGAATGTGTATTCGCACCGAGTCGAACCAGTACCTCCTATTAAAAATTAGATCGATGTTATTAACTAGCAACCAGGTGGGGAAAAAGTGAAGGGAACAATACTTTCAGCATCAGCTGTTATGAATGTGCTGAGTTCGCAATTTACACTTTCTTTTGTTTCAAGCTGCAGCTCCTGCTACCAATATAATTTCTGTCGTTAGCACTATCACTATCAAGATGCCACTGCGCAGAGACTTTCCTGGCACACTGTGTACTTATAGTCCTGTAGACATGTTGTCAGAATTCTCGTTTTCTGGTCCTAGGTAGTGAAACATCCGTTCCTTCGGTAAAACATCTCTGTCGTCAAACTACACCTCTAAACTATTCAGACGAGTTTGTCCATAATTGATATTTCAGGAAACTTTTGGATGAACTCCATGCCCTGGGAGTTTGAACAGAAATTCTTGTTTGTGAGGAATGCTTTACATGAAACATAAATATTTTCCAAATTTACTCACAAATTGGCTCCGAATTATTTGATTAAATATTTTCCTCTGATAGAGCAAAATGACGCAGGTCTAATTTTCATTGAATTCTCAGAATTCGAGAATTATAAAAGTTTCCATTGTTTTGAGTTCTACGATAATATTGAGAATACAGATTTTTTTCAAATTAAATATTTTCTTTACAGACTTATCTTTAAACGAGGTGTGGAACAATTTTTTGAAAATACGTATTTTTTGCGTGAAATATAGGCAATGCAAAAAAATTCACGAAAACGGCACCAAATCTTTTGAATTGTTTCTCTATGTTATATGATATTGGAGAATATTTCCTTCGACGCTAAAAAATGCCCCAAGTTCGAGGCAAACTATTTGCATTGACATAAATGAGTGTGCAATGTACGCGCTGGACAATTGAACACAGCGCGGCAGCCTCCATTAGAGAGCAGCAATTACACGGTGCCTGGCTGCCGCAAGCAAATCGCCCTTTACAACCTCGGCAAAGCGGAGCGTGCTAGCGTGCTGAGATGATAGAGATTATTTTCCTTAATGAATTCTGTTCTTTAAAACTAAATTATGAAATACTGAAAATGAAAATCTGTTTTCCTTTCAAATTGCAAATGCAAATGTACAACTTTTTTAATGTGTCCCAACTGGGAAGGTTAAATTTAGATGTTAAGTTAAATTTAAGATCATTCATTTGAATTCTGGTGCGGAAAAAAATGCTGCTTTAAAACGTTTTCATATTCGTGTAGTGGTATGTAGCTGTTTTGAATAATGCGAGAAAATATGTTCTGTTGTATTGCCTCTATTTTTGTTAAATTTATACAAATTGATCGTATGAAAATATCCTCACTCAAACTACCAGCTCATGTTTAAATAGCATCATCAAATTTGGATGCTGTATTAAGAACATAATTGAAATTAAGGTACGTCTTTGCTTCGTGTGATTTCCTTTATCCATCTCCATTAATACCATATAAAACACACTCCATGAATGAGCGCTAATTATAAAAATAAAATAGTATAAATAATAAGTCTCAACTTTGTAAATTGTCAATGGATAAACATGCTTGTGTCAAGATATTATATGATAATTTCTGGTTAACGATGTAATAACGACATGTAGTACAACTTCAGTTCTCTCGTAATCAATAGTTTTGGTTTGGCTCATGAAGTAATCCTATATTACAGATCAAATCTTTTTATTGCATAGTCACGAATACATATTGTGATACTGAGACTAATTCATGTAAACCGGTTGTAGGTATTGACACAAATGCTCGTATTCGTGAATGAATACAATACTGAATTCAGAGAAAAATAAGATATCTGGAAATATGTCTCATAGAGAATTCAATAAGAATTAAGAGTTTCCTTAGCCCAGGAGAAAAGTATTTTAAGTTTTGAAAGTAATCTCAATGCTAAGATCGTACCAGGTTTATTTCATGGGATTCATGTGCGATTAGAGCATACCGTGTAGATTACAATATCATGAATATCAGGAGAGCAGTCGAGAGCTTAACACTTGTCCCTGCTGGGACGGTGCCCTGATGTTGGAGATACGTGGAGGAGAAATCCCGGAAAGCTGACGCGAAGGTCAGCCGGATCTCATGTACCAAACGGAGATGGAATATCACCTCTCACCTCCCCAGATTCAAAATGGACAACACTTGCAGCACTACCGAGCATATCAGTTGGACACGGCCGAAAACACTAATTGATCAATGAAAACTATCAATACCACGTGAACAAAGGAAAATTCCTGTAAAATCTAGATTCCGTATCTTTCTCTCACGGTTGACCCTGCTGCAAAGATGCTCTAGTATTCCTTGTGTTTGTTCACATCATTACTCTAGGATTGTACTTGTCTGTGTTTTTCATTATTGTTTTGGCGATGATCTCACCTCCGTGAGAGGTCTCACGTCTTAGTATGTTCGATAATCGTGAGATGGTGGTATTGTTTTTGCGCTGGATAGTTCATATCAGTTGGAGTTAAGACGATACAAATATTTATTAAGAACTACCTGATTATTTGGCGCTACCCGACAATTTATCATCGTCAACTTTTAAGCAGATTCATCCGCTCCGCCCACTCCTCCCACTCCGCCCGCTGCCTTTCACGCACCGTTGTGGCCAGCTACGGCCGGCTTCCTTGATTCACTTCGGATTCCAATTAGGAAAATTGTTTTAAAATTGAGGTTCCGTTAATTTAAAACGGAACAAGATCATAAATTCTCTTTACAATCCAGTTGGCTTTGAATTATGATATGTATTGAAGTTTATTTCAGGCTGTTCGATGGAAATACGATTTTTAGGATGTTTACGTTTAAATACAATAGTGTTAAGGTAAGATGTCTGAAATTAATTTTCATGCTCAAAACCTTTAGTTTGTTTGTTAATGATATAGTCGTAAATAACTTCAGTAATAAAGAAACAGAATATGTAAGAAGACTGTGATATGAAAATAATAAACGAAATTCAAATGATTAAGAAAATGGAAAGTATCTATGGGGAAACGACAACAAATTCGAGGATTTGTACCTTTAGCCTACGGGCATATACAGACTACATTCAGCAGTCAAATTTTCCTAAGCCATTTACGTACCTCACCAGAAAGACTGCATCCAGTTCCGTTTTCCTCCTTAATGTAAGGATTGATTTCTACGTTTGCCGTAGTCTGTTTACTACTATATTGATCGATTATAATTGATTTACTTCTACCTGTTTTCAAGAAACATTTGTCTCTCCTTTCAGGGTACTGACAACATCGGAAACCACATTTAATATTTTCTAGAAACAAAATTTGAAATTTCCTCTCACGAGCATCATTTTAAACAACTGAATTTACATTCACAATTCCGAAGATTCTACCATGTTCACATTTGTTTGAGGTTTTCTCTCTATTGGTGCAAGAACATCTATTGGCGCTACTTATGAATGGTAACTTAACAAAAATGTTTACTTCGTCCGAAATAGCAGGTGAACAAAACAGGAAGCAGACGGGATATATCTTCTCAAGTAACGAAAGGTGAAAACGGATTAGCTAGGAAGTGGGGGTGAGGGAAATCAGACCGTGGAATACAGTCAGGAGATTCCCTAGCCTACAGCTTGATACGGAAATACCACAAAATATTTTTAAGAATGGGCTACGCGATGTTTTCCCAGCGCAACCTAGCAGCACCTTTGGGGTGAAAGCAAAGCCCCTCCCCCCTCCGTAAAGAAAGCCTATCTCCCGGATGAGGCGCCACAGTGCAGAAGCAGGTAAAAGGCGTTTATTCATACCTCATTACGTTTAAGGCGGTTCTATGGAGAAGTAAAGCGTTGCTTCATATAATATTGAATGGAATATGATAGTACAATTAGAAATGAGGGTTATAAAATAAAAAAAATGACAATAGGGAAATGGACTCAAAACGTAGTAATGGAAGACCATGCTGCCCAATGACAACAACGTATAATAAGTGATTGTTATAAAATTTAATAAATCACAATTATTTTCAGATGGAACTTTATTCTATTAGCCCAAAGCTTAGACTTAAATGAGAGGTAACGTTTATCAGCTTTCCAAAATATTCCTAGAAACTATTTTAGGTCACGTAAATTAAATATTATCAATCTCGTAAAGAAGTTAAATGTCAGTTGTAGTCTACATAAGAGATTTGTAAGGATGCGAACATTTCATTTCTTTTAAAACTTGAATATGACTAAAACTGTTAAATTATTCCTTATCTTTTGTAAATTATGAAATACACGAAAAGATGTACTAACAAAATATCCTGTTTTAATTAGTTCCGACAACATAAACATCTGAACACGGAACATATTTTATTTTAGTAAACATATATTTGTTGTTGAAAACGCGATTCTAGTTCAAATATTTTACCTTTTTGATTTTCGACTTATCTATATTAGAAAGGTAAATTGCACTCGACGATTTTCCCCATTGACTTCGAGAATTTATCTGCGGTATTTTCTTTTCCTAATAGATGATAACAATATGTTTATAATTATTGTAAGTTCCAAAAATGGAATACACAAACCTCAACAACCGGAAAAAAAATAGTTTTAACAGATAACACTCGTGAAATGATATTACCTTAAAAAATGTTGCGCAAAATATTATGGAACTTATATTTCATCTTCCACTAAAAACACCGGTATAATCTTTATGGTTCACTCTATATCTCCATACATCGAGGCCCTATAAACATATTTTAATAACATAAAGGAATAAATCTATTTCAAAGATGTTTTAAAAATACCAGTATTACACTAGTATTTTTCTTCTATTTTACATTTGTTATCAATGCATTTTCGGTCCCTGCTTACAAACATTAGGTCCCTCTTACCTCATTTAATTTTTCGGCTGATCCCTTCTACGCTCTCTTTATCATTCAATATAAGACTGTTTTCTTTGTTAAAATGTTTATTTACCTTATCAAGATATCCATTATCTCTTGTTTTAAGTTTTTAAAGGAGTCATCACAAGGTTCACATTCAATTTGTAACAAAAAGTCTTTCAAACTGGTCACAAGCGCATTTTAAAAAAGGTTTTTCACAATAGTTCTCTCTAGTATTTACTTCCAATTTCAAAGCAAATTCAAACTTATTAGAACAAAAGATAGTCAAACTTAGTAATCAGTAAATCAAAATCGTGAGTATTTGGAAAAAAAGCGTTTAATCGCTTACACATGGTAAATTAATAAAAGAATAAACTATCTTCTGTATATCTAAGTTACGCACGCTAGCACGTTAGCACTCGTGAAATCTCGTAATCGAATTACTGGTAATTTCTAGCTTGCAATTTTCGAAACTAGAGCTTGCCGAAAATTACATTTGCGCCACTTTTAAGCGTAATCAACTCTTTTTGTCTAAAACATATAGAAACCATATAGAGACCAGACATAATCTGGCCCAACAACACCCTATTATCTTCTTTGTCAGGAAAAAATTCCAGGTTTTCTGTTCATAAACCGGACGAGATAGTCACCATCATCACTTTTTCCTTGCTTTCAAAGTAAACAACCGATATCTTTGCATACCCATTATAACAGAGTCATCATTAACAAATTTTGGTCAAAAGTATTTGTGCCTTTATTGATTCTTCTGCAGTTATCAGGTCACTAAGAATCAAATCAACTCATGTAGTGTCACACAACTCTCCTAAGGATATTTCAGATTATTCTGATGAATATAATTCTTCCACGTTCCAACTCTTCCTCTGTCGCTTCAAAGGTTTAGTTGTCGCACCAAAGCGATTATTTCTGGTGAAATCTCGTTATCGAATTTTCTCATATCAATGACATAACTTTCTCTATGCACTGAGGTGACAATAAAATAGGAATATGAAAATATACAAATAGCAGTAGTATAGCGTACAAAAGGTATAAAAGGGGAGTGTTTTGTAAAGCATGCATTTGAACTCAAGTGATTGATTTTAAAAGGGTTTCTGACGTGATTATGGCCGCACGATGGGAATTAACAGACTTTGAACACGGAATGGTAGATGGAGTAAGACGCTTGGGACATTCCATTGCGGAAATCGCATTTCCCCATTTTGGAAATAAATCGTTAAGGAATTCAATATTCCGAGATCCACGTGTCAAGTGTGTGCCGAGTGTAACTAATTTCAGGCATAACCTCTCAGCACGGACCACGTAGTGACCGACTGCGTTCACCTAATAACAGAGAGCAGCTGCGTTTGCGTACAATTGTCACTGGAAGCAGACAAGCAAAACTGCCTGAAATACCCGCAAAAATCAAAGAAATCAATGTAGAACGTGGGACGAACTTATTCATTGGGACACTGCGGCGAAATTTGGCTTTAATGGGATATGGCAGCAGAACATCGACTACAGTGCATTTGCTAACAGCACGACATCTCTTGCAGCGCTTCCCTTGGACTTGGGATCATATCGATTGGACCCTTGACGACTGGAAAACGGAGGCTTGTTCAGATGAGTTCCTATTTCAGTTGCTTAGAGCTGATGGTCGAGTTTGAGTTGGGCGCATAGCATGTAAAGGAGAAAACTAAAATATTAATAGTTTTCTCCTTTACACAGTGTAGCCTGAATATGGGGAAAATGTATATACCCGAAACCTCACACAGCAAAGCAAAGTTGACGCTGAAAAAATATGTAGTAATGTGATTCTAATCTTTTTTTCAAACTGTCTAATAAACACTGAGGTCAAATCCATTTAATATATAATTGTGAAAACATTCTATATGTTGCAAAAATATACTTTTTACTACTGTAATGGAAACACTGCTCCTGGTAATAGTCAATAAATAGTTTTATATTCGACTTTATGAACATCAGCTATGTGTAATAGTTTCTGGACTGATTTTAGCATTTTTTAATGCTGCAATTGTCACCAAAATTTCTCGTTGATCATTCCCTTCGTTCCACGACGGCGGCAGTTTAGAGCAGAGCAACGAACTGCTTTCAAATAGAATGAGGGTACCTGTCTGTTATACGCATTCTTTGAGGGATATTGATTTGTTTTTCATGTATCTTAAAAGAAAGTGGATTCGCGAAATGAAAATTGTGATCTGAGAAATCAAAACACTTTTACGAAGAAGAATTTGAAATCTTCTACAAATTCTAAGATTTTACTTGACTTCTCTCAACATTGATTAATAAATTAAGATCATATTAAAAAATTAGAGGTTATACAAAAGAATTATTTAAGGAAAGCATTGAAAGCACCCTGGTTCATAAGAAACGATCAAATATTACGTGAACTCGGTATTCTTCCTCTAAAATCCTGGATCCTTCGTCTCTCAGATAAATTTTATGCTTCACTTTCTTCTTCTCCTGCTTATACATCTTTTCAATTAGGAAAAACAGTTAATCCATTCCCGCGAATTAAATCACCTTATTCTAAAGATCTTTTACATCTTCCTTAGTTGTCTCTTCTCACAGTTTCTATCATTTATTGTAAAAATTTTTATGAATAATGTATAATTTATAAACATAGTTTCTTTTTAAGATCATTATGACTCTCAAAAATAAAAAAAAGTCTACATATCAGTAATTTATTTAGAGGTTGCTATTTAGTTTCTCCTCATATTCTGTATGATGTTCTTGTAATTTTTCATACCCTTAAAAGACAAATTTTTGTCGAACAAGGATCAATAAATATTATAAAAAAAGATCATAACAATATAATAATAATATAGGCCCTAGTTGAAAATTTTATTTAAATAGTTGTAATCAGTGTAGTAGCTGACGTTTCGTATTTTACAGTCCTGATGAGGAAACAATAAACGTTCCACGAAGATGGCGAGTTAAAGGCATTTTTATTTGACCTCACTACCCATTAAGAAAGTGGATTAATATTTCTTGCACGTTTCAGTTATAAATTCATTACTTAGAACTCTAATTCACTTCGTATCTATTATTCGATGTTGAGGGCCACTTAAGAAATTAAAGAAAACGTTCATCTCTCCAAGTCCGAGTAAGAATGTACGCATTAATTTAGGAAACGTTGATGATAGTACTTAGTAGACAAATGAATTAATATTGAATTAACTATTGATAAAAACTAATAACTAATATTAATCCTGACTAATATTTATTAATATAAAGAAAGGATAAATGGTAAAAAGTCTTAAGAAAAAAATCCCTTCTCCAATCCCTATTTCTACTAATTTTCTGAGGAAGATGTATTGATTTTTGATAAGTGATTCGATTTCACAAGCAGAGAAAGAAAATGTTATATTTCGCTGTCCTCGTTTAACACATGTAATAGTAGGAAGTGGTGCGGGCTTTATGACATTGCCGTCATGAGAAATGTAAATATCTGGCGTAGTTCTCTAATTTTCAATTTTACATTATTTCTCTTATGTATGTATATTTTTATTTTTGTACAATTTATAATTTAGAAATTTCTTATTCTTTAGCTTTGAACATGCCCGCGGAACCTCCTAAAAATCTTGCAAAACTAAAGTACTATAATAAATCCTTCTATTTCCATTCTTAATGCATGTTGTAGAGAATTATATTAGAAACTATACAATGATAAGACGTAATAATGACTTTTTACTCATGAGCTGAGTACCAAAGGATAAGAAATAAATAATTAAAACATCCAACAATGCCTGCTATGAATTAGCAAAAAGACAATTAGCGTAATTCACGCTGCATGCACCCGTTTTTCTTTCTTTAGCTAAATAAATTTGCTCTGAGAATGTTGCATTTAATAGTTCGGTAAAGCTAACAAACTTTATAAATATTTCAGTATATGAAACTTTTCAATGAAATTTATCATACCTAAACAGATCAAAAAATTATAAAAGCAATTACAAGATCCAAACTAGTCCAAGTTCCAGATTATTCAGCAACTGGGGCCAAACTACGTCTGACCGAGAAGTCCAATGTTCGAGTCCCGACGGGTGCTGGACTTTCGACATTAGCTCGATTGCAGTCGCTAACTGAAGGAGAATTCTATTGGTCGGATGCTCTGATCGGTAGTTTGCCGTTGTTTCTCCGATCAATCCCAGGCTAATGCCGGAGCAGCACCCTAACAAACGGGCCGTGGACCGCCTTTCTCTTCCTTCCTCTTCCTTATCTTATTCTCACCTCCTTTTTACACACACACACACACACACACACACACACACACACACACACACATACACACACATGCACTGCACTACCACACATGCTGGTCGACCGGTCGGAAGCTTAGAGTGTGTTCCGACCTGGGCGATGCCACACTGGTGGAATACCTGGTTGAGGAAAACCCCTTTAGTCAACTGATAAGTCAGTGACGGATCTTGTCTTTCAGCGGGAGAAGATCACCGCCACCTCCCGAGGTAAAAACACGTAATACACTACGGGACTAATGACCGTAGCAGTTGACGCACCCGGAGTCACTAATCAATCGAAGTATTTCAGGAGGCACCAAGAACTTATAGCGTACGCGTTTATAGAAATGAATTTATGATTTTCCGCGCCTTATATTTTTCAATGTGTTTGGCCCTTGCCGAAACGAAATGTACCAGCAGATGCCGCCAGTTGTAAGGAACAACTTGGTGAAATATCTGGAAATATGGTATTTTGGGCTTGTTTGGTTCATGTAAGAAACCCCTCAAGTAATTCAATGCCTAAAAATAGAGGGGACAACGGAAAAGTAATTTGAAACAGTGCCAGTAGTTATTTTATGAAAAAAAATTAGTAAGTTTTGTCACAAAAGTCAAAGAGCTGTCAAACATTTTGAATGATTGAGATAATTATAATAAGTTAACGTTAATATTAGTTATCGGTTTTTGAAATAATTCTTCAAATTTTATACCTGTTTCTTGTTCCTAAATAGATAGAACATCCTGAATTAATTTTGATGAAATAAGATCCAGGATTTCCATGAAATCATACCGAAAGAATATGATATTCATACTTTTATAATGAAATTATATGTTAAAATTACAATATATCTCTTTGTATTATTATTTTAATGGTTTTGTTTGTGATACAATCGTTGCTTAGCGTCTTGGGGATTTACTAAACAAATCCTTTTGATTATGATTTTACTGACGATGATCGTATCAGTGTTGAGAACAAGGTGTAGTGATACTACAGCTGTTCAGATTATTTATCGTTTGACATCAGTTTTTTTTATACAACACAATGGGCGTTGTTCCGAAGCGAAAAATCCCAACATGGTCATCAGCATGTCTCCCCGTCAAAACGATTGAGTTAGGGTCTAAGGACCTTGATAATGATGGTACGAAATGAGCATGAAAACAATTAAATGAGAGACAGAATAAAACAGAAAGTTCCAGGAAAACTTGTAATGAACAAATTACCCTTGAGTCAAATTGGGCTCGAACCCAGACCCCAGGGGCGCAAGCTAATCCGGCTGAACGCAACATCTCGGTTGCCTCGCCCGCAGTGTTTAGGGTAAGAAGCACTAAAACTTTCCCTTATCTAAAAGTTAAAGTTAATGCAGATTTCCTTTGATTTTTAATATCCGAAATGTGTATTTTTCTTAAGCATTTTTGTGCATTTTTCTACACTTAAAGATATATATTCCATTGCTCCTTGAACAAATGTGTCTGAAGGACTGAATCTAACAAATATACGTACTCACTAATTATTTGTGTACACATTTCTATTACTACGAGTATTATTTTCAGACTTATTGATATCAATTCTATTTTCTTTTAGGAAACCGTACATCAGTCCTTCGCCTCGTAAAACGGCGAGTACAATTAATCTTTAATCTATAATTAACATATTCACATTTTCTTTCATCTTTTGAACTAAGTTAATTTTTTTCAGATTGAAGTCCCTCACAAAATAGAGCGGCATTTTCTTTTCCGACATCAAGCTATGTGAAGATGCACGCGAATTACGAGAAAACGCGCTTCGTACTTCTCAAACACGAGTAATCTTGATAATGTGGCCAAGAATAAGAGAACAGAATGGCACAAACTTTCTCGTAGTAATATTTTCTAATTTGTGTGGACTGGTTTTGCTCCATCCTTTTGCCAGCTGCCACCTGTCGCCACCCAAAGTGCATTTTTTTGAAATGTTCTCAATTTTTCGGTTTGCTAATAATAGAACCTAAATATTACCTTAAGAACATTCAAATAGAGTAAAACCTTCCAAATAGCAATTTTTATTGAAAAATTTCAAGCCATTTTTGAGAAAATGGCGATTAAACATTACTGTAAATGCGAAATTTGAAACTCTTTTGCACAGAAATCTCTCGTTTTCGAAAAACTTAATTTAAATTCATTTATGGTTTTGGTGCTAGTAGTGTTCACAGCAGGACAGACAGATGGAAGAACGTTTAAAGAAAACCACTTTTTCTGTATCAGGGGACCACAAAACGTGTATTTCCTTTGAAAACTCGAAATCGATTTCCGCAGCATTACATAACTTTCTCTATATATAATACTGCGTATCTACGTACGTATACAAGAAAGTAACTAGTGGTGCTACAGAATGGCACAGACTTTGTCATACTAGTTAGTTTCCTCATCTGTTACGTCTCGTTTTCGTCCCCATCTCTCCTTCTGGCTGGTACCTACTGGCGTGAAAAATCATTTGACGCAATTTATTAAATTTTAGGTCCTCAAGTTGCAGAATATATTTGTGAAATGTGAACGGTTTTTTAAAACATGATGGGTGGACGGTTTTTTAAGTGTGTTTTGCTCCATCCGAGAAAAAAAAATTAAAAGGAAAGTTTGGAGCAGATTTTCAGTACAAAAATTTAAATTCGCCTTTAAAAGCACTTTGAAGCAGGGAAAGTAATACGTAATAATAATACGTAATAGTAATACGTAATAGTAATACGTAATACAAAATTCTAACTACAAACCATTCAAAAATGATGAACGCAAAATATATCATCATTAACTGTGAAATTTCAATTGCTTTACTCAACTACTTACTTACCTTATAGAGGTTTCTCTTTTTTAGCAATTTAAATTGATATATGATACACAGGAGTAATGGATACAATTTTCAAAACAACAAACAGCATACGATTTTAGTAATAAAATGCAGTAATAAAATATCAGATGCACATGAAAAAAATCACTACATAAGTAATGCACTACGAAGACACAATAACCACAACACTATTATGTATTATGACTGACACACACAAACACCCTTATACGTAATATTCTTTCAATAATTCACTGATAAATGGCTGTCGTGTTCGTATTTCAGACTGGATCAAAACAAAGGCATTTTTTAATAGCATTCTTGTCATGGTAACCAATTCTATCCCCAAACCACTGGCAAATTTTCTAGGCGAGAGAATTCAGAAAAATCACATTTGCGGTAATATTTACAATAATTCTAGAAAATTGACACAATGGTTTACTTTTCGTTTTTTGCAATAGTTACTTTTCCTTCTGTGTATGATTTAGAAACACCTACCATTTTCAGCATTATTTTGATTTTGGGGCCCTAAATATCATGGCCCCAATCAAGATTTTTAAATATCAGAGAGAATTGAACTCTTTTCCATTGTGAAGAATTTTGGCGAAACTTTTTCCATTGTTTTTGAGAACATTTGGTTCAAACATTTCAGAAAATTCGCCTAATAAGTTCTAGTATATTCAACGTTTATGGACAACTTATGGACATATCGAAAACGATCACTAGAGATACTTTGAAGGTCATGTGTTAAGAAACGCATTGAACAATAAAACTTATTTATAATGTAAATTTTGATGACATAAGAGACAAGTAAAAGAAATTACATTTATGTAATTTAAAAAAGAAACAACGAATAGAGCAATATGGCGTTTATGTTATTTTAGAGTATGTACATTTAGCACTATCCCCTCCAAAAGTTTAAAGAAAAACTTTGGGACGGTTTTCGAGAAAATCTTCTTTTTGTTATTTTTTATAATTGCACATATTGCGAGTGATATTGCACGAAAACCTCTAAACTTTTCAAAAAAGTGTGTATGACCTTATTGAAAGAACGATTATGAGCAACAAATTTGGTTTGAAGGAAAATCTCTATCTTCAATTTTGTAGTTGTAGGAAGCAGTCGAAAAAATTCAAATTTTTGCAATTTTCGATATTCCAAGGTTAACAATGAGAATTGGTTCTATGTCACTTTTATAAGTGTATTTTACTCTATTTTGACAAGAAATTTAAAGAAAAAAATTGGGGAGTTTTTTCAAAGAATTTGAAAAATATACCAGGGGCTTCATGTAAAATACCCTCAAAATCCTACGTATGGTTTCGGTGCTAGTAGTATTTACAGATGGACAGACGGACGGACAGATGGGAAGACGGACGGACAAACTGACGGACGGACAGACGGGCGGACAGACGGACGGACAGACGGACGGGTGGACGGACGGACGGATGGACGGACGGATGGTCGGATGGACGGATGGACGGATGGACGGATGGACGGATGGACGGATGGACGGATGGACGGATGGACGGATGGACGGATGGACGGATGGACGGATGGACGGATGGACGGATGGACGGATGGACGGATGGACGGGTGGACGGATGGACGGATGGACGGATGGACGGATGGACGGATGGACGGATGGACGGATGGACGGATGGACGGATGGACGGATGGACGGACGGACGGATGGACGTTTTGGCGTCAATTAACTTTTCGGTATGAAAGACTTGCGAAACAGGGATTCTAGCTACACCACGTGTCAGAGAATTTTTGTCTTAATTTAGCAACTGGATTTATTCACTTTTTCGTTATCAGAGCCCGGCAATGAAGTTTTTCTGCTGAAAATCCGCCGATTTTTCGCCCAGTATTATATACCTTTATCTACACTACATAGCACTGTACATACATACGTAAATGAGAAAGTTAAAATATTTATCTAATTGCATGTTTGAAAATCCTAAGTGTTTTTAAATTTTTTATCGAATAGAAAACACATTTTTGAAATGTTTTCTTAAAATCATTTTGAAGTGTTTCAATAAAATTATTTTAAAGTGAAGAGTAACAAATACTGTAATAAACATCATTGAAATTTATGTTTGATGCCCATGGTTGAAAGGGAAGTTTTGAAAGAGCTATCATTTCGAGAAACTGCGGCGAAAGACAGCGTGGTTTCTGCCCAAGGAGCTCCGTGCCTCGACTCACCCCCGTGGCGTCGTTCAGCGCCCGAACGCCAGGCCCAGCCCCTCGCCCCGGCCTAACGACCTCCAGACGGGAATGGAATTAATTCTCGAGTTGCGCCGTTAGGGCGGCGGTCCAGCGAGGCCCCGCCCCCGCCTTGCAGGCTGTGGCGCCGACGCGGCGCGGCGCGGCGTGGAGCGAGGGGGCGGGGCGGGCGGCGGAAATCGAGCGGAGCAGCGTTACGAGCGCCCGTTAACGGGGCGGGGAGCGCGTTGGGGGTCGCAGGACGCGGAGCGGGCGTGGCGCGGCGCCGCTCCGAGGAGAGAAACGTCGCGCGGGAGAGCAGCCGGCTCCACGCCAGCTCTCCGGATCGCCGCACTCTGAGAGAACGTTACTTCGAAGTGGTGGAAAAATACTTCGTTAATAACGGCAACTGACGAGAAATTTCTCTTCAAATGTTCCTTTTCTTACCTCGTGTAGCTTTTTCCGTTCCGTCGTCTATCTCTAAATCAAAAAATTGACAAAACGAATTTACAAACATATGTACCATTCGGCACTTGTATCTCGTATCAAGTGATTATTAAAAATATAATTTGTATAACAAGTGTCCTGCAGCAACAAAAAACCTGCTGAACAAAACTACACAAAATGGTTTCCCAAAGCGTAGCACTTACACTGCTGAAGACAAGAAAATACTCTCGCATAGCACAGCAATAAATTAAGTATAAAAAATACTTAGAACAGTTCTTTACATAATAAGAACAAAAGATTCGCCGTTCCAAAACGCAACTCAAGAATAGCAAGTATATAATGGCAGCGACCTCCTCCTTGATGCTTTGTTGTTGCTTGAAGTCAACTGTGTCGCACAGTATTAAAATAGGCGGAATAATGGAATCAAGTAGTTGCAATTTTCAGTGAAAATGAAAACCGTTAACTGCTTACGTGGCTCAGAACACCGATTGATGTCACTGCACTGCCTTTAACCGAAGGTCACAGGCAGTGCAGGATTTTCAATACTAGCTATTAGATAGCTAGGTCGAATTCAGCCGCTGTCTGGAGAGGAATTCTAGCGGCCGCCTGATCTTATCGGTAGTTTTCCGTGGCTTCTCCAATCAACACCATGCGAATACTGGAGCAGTACCCTAGAAAACGGGCCACGGACCGTGCGCAATCTTTTCTTCTTTTATTGACCCTATCCTCACCTCTTACTTACACACACACTTACACATGCACTGCACTACCACACATGCCGAGAGACCAATCGGAAGCTTAGAGCATGTCCCACCAGGTAAGATGCACCGATGGTGGGAGAAAAAAGCCCAAAACCTCTCACGAGTTACGGAAACCACCCTTATTAGGAAAATTAGACAGAAAAAGATGACCAATGATAAGTTACCTTCAGTGTTTGATTGAAAGTGAAATTTCTACGGAAATTACAAATACTATTTGGCCAGAAGAATCCAGACAATATATTTTGTTTATTTAAAAACATATTTCTTCACGAATCTCATTCACTTTTGATCAGTAACTTTCTTAAAAATGAGGCTATTTTATTAAGTCAGAGTAACGATATCTTCAATATAATACTGTCGTGGAAGCATTATAACTAAACAAACATTATTGGCCAAATTCTCTTGATTGGATACAGTTAATTCTCTTGATAAAAAACATGCAAATATTGAAAAACCGAGTAATCATGGACAAACCGAGCGATGAATCGACCATGTTCTCACAGTTTATAGAAACAACGAGTAGCCAAGTAGGTAGAATTGAGGTGTAGAACATCTGATGAATCTTTAAGAAAGTCGAGAGTAGTTGAAGGCTTATGACCACTTGGGCGAATGTCAGACTTGTCAACTCTCAGTACAGTCTGACAACAAAAGAACGTCAGACTCTCCAAGTTACCAAATGATTTGATGACAAAAAATATTAAGTAGAACATTTTCAAGATTTTAAAAATTCTGGATGTCAATCTTATTTTAGTCCCTGAGATAATGCCAACAAATCAGTGTGTTGAATACAAATGTTATGATACACATACTTATATTTTTGAAAAACAAGGATGATTTTATGGGAAATCTGAAGATTGATTATATTTCGGCGCTCTCTGAAGGTTTGTTGCATGTTCTCCCTATATATATATATATATATATATATATATATATATATATATATATATATATATATATATATATATATATATACGGTAATTTGACTAGGTTATAAATGATCTTAGGAATTGAACGGTCCTGAAATCCTAATCATCATTATAATATTTTAGTAATGATAGAGACAAGTCGTCAAATAGCAAAAGCCTCCTTGCAAATAGCTCTATATTGTTTTCACTGATTATTTCAAATGTAAAATTAGCTATAAACTCCCTTTGTTTATAATAAAAGTAACTTAAAAACAAAATAATTGAGGATCCATTTTTTATTGTAGTCCGAGAGGATGGAGCAGCTGAAGGCAATAAATAACAAAAGAGAGTAGACACATTACATTTTGTAATTCAGTTTTTACGAGCTTCCTTCGAGTTGAATTTGCTTCCCTCTCGTAACATTCCTGACAAATCGTAATTATTATGGTATTAACGTAAAATAAAGGATACGATTGTTATATTAGTACAAAAATTTGTAATCGTCATTCATTCATTCACAACGAATATTTGTTTTTGAGTAAATGTTGGGATCGTACATCTCGTCACTTTGCTTGCTATGTCGTCGAGATGCTTCAGTATGACATTTATCTTCCACGTTATTTCAAAATCTTCAGAACAGCCGTTAAATGTTCCGATGGAAGAAAAGTTTTCGTTCGCAAGAACAATTTCCTAAACATCAACCAGAGAACATAAACGTAGAAACTGCAATTGTCATAAAAGTTATTTGTATGGAAACAAACCTAAATGTGTTTCCCCTGCAACTTTTCTGAAAACACATTCAGGTTCTTCAGAGATTGGAAGACGTAAACTGCTTTCAGATGCCAGTGGGACCGCCTACAGAGAACAGCGCCGGCGACAGGAGTGTTGCAAACCACCGCCGCCGCCTCCTCCGTCGACATCAACTCCAGGCCGCAGCTGGCGACGTCTAGGCGCAAGGGTCACACGCCATTGGCGGACAGGACCCCTCGGTAAAGGTTTACGAAGCGAGAGAAAACGCATCCCCCAAAGGAAACCCACTTAAAGAAAAGCCAACCCCAGCGGCGCAGCCTCCCTGGCCCTCCCCAGGCCACTCGACGTTCACCCCGCGAGCCATAACTCACGCGCGCCGAGAGTCGGACTTTACGTTTCAGAAGAGCATAAATTTCGGCCCAAATGGGCCGCTTTCAATCCACGCGAGGTCGCACTTGCGCGCAAATCGCGGGAACCGCTCCGCAGCCCTGCCCGCCGCGGTCGCCAAGCCATCGCCGCGACGTCCGTCATATCATTTTTTTATTGCGACAGATCTCCGAATCTCAGATCCCTTCAACAAAGCGTGTCGTCACAACACGGCCCTAATGAATTGCTCAACGGACCATGTCTCTTGTGTAGCATCGTAAACTCCGTCTGCGGAAAGTCCCCGCGACATATCAGCCTGCGGACCCGGGTACAACATCGTCTTGCACCCTGGGCGGCTTGATGGCGGGGGTGAAGGAAGGAAGGAAGGAAGGAAGAAGGCGGGGAATGTAGCAACTCTCCTGAAAATAACTTCCAAGAGATACGTCACGCCTCCGTCGTCCTTCCGACTCAGTGGGTTCAAAAGCTCTCAAATGTAAGTTGGCAGAAATTTATGCTGTAAGGATGGGCGCAAAAATTTTATCTACGAATCACTAGAAGTTGGTGAAGATGAAGAGATTTATTCCGAAGAAATATAATTCGTCTTGGTAAATAACGAGGAGAGATTTTGTATGGAGGGTGAGATGAAATAACGAATCGGATAACAATAATTTACGAAATGATAAAAATTTACGAACATGAGAACATGGTTTTTATTGTAACATACTCACTCTGATTTGGTGGAATGATCTGTGATGTGTGTGGAGCGTGGGAACGATAAAATATGGAGTAAACCTTAAATATATGTGTCTACATTACGTCAATTTAGATCATTTAACACGTATACATGTGTGATAGATTTATGAATATAAAATACCGGGAATAATGTGCTAAGAATCTCTTGACAAAATATCCAAAAATATTACAAGATTCCAACAAAAAAATTTAAATAAAAAAATGTGACTTTTCCCTTGACAATTTTGAAAATGTCAGAGGGGCTTCATGGAAAATACACTCAAAACTTAAAGTATTATTTCCGGATCAGCACACTTAGATCTTATTCGTGACGTATTTACCAAGTTTAAGATGAAAAACATTTAATCTGTAAAAATGATGTGACATGCAATCATCCATCCCTCCATCTATCTGACCATTCCAATTTTGGGGTACAAAATTTCATGTATTTCCTCGCCATCAGCAACAATTTTAACCATTTTTTGAAAAACATGAATAAAACTTAATTCTGACATGAGTGAGAAGTTTAATCACGTATTTTAAGACCAAAAATTTGATATCGTATTATAGAGATTATTCCAATTATTTTCCTTTATGTTCTTTAACATGAAGATAGAAAGGAAAATGTATATATTAATTTTAATTTTTTGTAAACTATACTAGTAAAAAAACATTCTAGTAACAGAAGAGATACAGAAAGCCTGTCTTTTACCGCTACTACATTGTAGTTTTTATTTATATAACGAGTTAAACAATGTGATGTACAAACTTTTTAATGGAACAAGCGGTAATATGGAGAGGATTTGTGGTATTGTAATTTTACGTAACCTTTACTGAAGCGAGAAAGAACGTGCTGAGGTAGCACCACTAGTATTGTTTAGAGTTATTCTCACGATTACTCCTATTACTAGATATTTCGGATGACGTACCGTCTCCATTATGTCATATTACGTTTACCATCACCAATTTTTTAAAACTTTTTTATTTAATACCTTAAATCATTCTCTACTTTTCTATAAAGTTTCCATTTTTATTTAAACATTCTGTAACAACATTTTACAAGCTTTTATTTGCGTAAGTCATCGAAGACTGCCGACTGTGAGGATAACCTGTCTGAGGCGAAGCGCTTGCCGCCGAAAAACTCCTTTAGTTGTGCGGAAGAAGCGAAAATGGCTTGGCGTCATGTTTGAATGGTATGATGGCTGGTCAATCTATTCCTCTCTAAAAGATCTGATCAGATTTTGGGCGTGAATGGCAGAATCGGGTCTGGCATTGATATGCAGTAACAAAATTCTTGACATCCGAAACCCACATCACTAATTCTGTATTGCATGTCGAGATAGCCATTAGGTGGCTGCATTTATTGTTATCCCTTGCTGCATAAAGTCGAGTAACAAGACTCCAAGTATAACTCAAAACCAACTTGCCATAGTCTTGTGTGTTGAGTTTGTCTGTTTGGCCTCTACTTTCACTGGTGATATCGTGCGACGCCAATCAACTGAATAACGTTTAGACTCTAGGGTCAAGTGAAAAACCCACGACTCGTCCCCTGAGACAACATTTTCTAAAGGTTGATCACCTTTCATATAAGATATGGTCCAAAACATCAAGATCACATGCCATTCTTTTCTTTTAGTATTCCTCAGTAGGTAGTCTGAGAAACCAACGTGCGCACAATTCGTGCAATTGCAATTTGTCAGAGTAAATTTTCAATGATTTTGGCCGGTTTTCACAAATCTCTTTGTTTGTGGAACTGACCAAATATTCTGTGATCACTAATGGCTGACATGATTGCGGTTTTCATGAACATTTTCCCGCCCTTCTTTAAGTGCTCTCACTCATGCACTTGACTCACAGTGCATTGTAGCTATACACTTTACTTATCTGTCTATGAATTTCCGCAGTTGAAACATTCCTTGCTTTAAAAAATCGTATCTCTGAACGTATTTCATAAACGGCGGGCGCATCGATTGCTTGAAACCTTTTGAACTTACACGGTAAACAGCACACTGCACGAATATACAAATTGCGTCCTTTGAGGCTCAAGGCCTGCCGGGAGTCGGTGTGCATGCGCGTTTCAATGTTCGCGATGTTTGCGCGACATTCGATTACCTGCGTCAATTCGGACTTTAATAACCGAATACTCCTTGTACATGACACAAGGCACGGTCAGTATCCTAAGTTTCCTACACTGTGAGGGGTGACTATCCTTCGGTCGCCATCAGTACTAAAGGAATTCGTGGTTATATTTGGTTTGTGTTTGAAGAATAGGGGCATGTTCAAATACAGTCCATGAGATGTACTTTTGAGACTCCAACGATGAGACGAATGTTTCAGATAATGTCTTTAAAAGAATCAAAATTTCTAGTGTCTAAATTGTTGTCTGAAAAATCCGAGCTCGTTTACAGCGAAAAATATGAAAATGTTGGCAAATGGAGGAAGAACGAAAAAGAGTGAGGTTTTTGGAAGAAATTTTACATATATTTTAATAATAAATCAAAATCGTACAAGTCTTGATCCTTTTAGAGTTACCATCCTATGATAAGGGTAACTTGATATTGCCAAGAAAATATCAACAATTTATTTTGGAAAACTGTTAAAGGTACGTGATTGACGATTTAATTAGTAATAGAGTCAAAACGGCAAATGTATGTCAAATCGATTGTGGCGCAACCAATTGGGAATTCAACGAAATTTGTTCCAGTTACTAACTGATAATATCTATGAACACTGGGAAGGGGTTTTGTCAAAGTCCGACTCGTTTCTTTTACATACACGTTTTCATATGATACTTCACCCGTAGACGTTGGTACTTATTACAAACAAAATCATAACTGGCAAATAAAATGAGATTTAACCACAAAATGTAGTGATATAAAAATAAATATTTGTGAATATCATGTACTATAGCAGTAAAACAGTATTTAATGAAAATATAGTATTTTATGTCATAAAATGATTGAATATTTTAGTGCTACTTAAGGTACTGCAATTATGGTAAGCACAAGCGAAAATTTTTACCAAATTTGACCAGAAAATGTACTCAATCGTTCTCTGTGTATGGTAAAAGTTTCTTTATGTATTTCGGCTTCCTTCCGTTTCGTCACTTACGTACTGCAAATTGTATTTACTATTTGCAAAGAGAGTGACTGAGAAAATGAGACCGACGAGTACTGTGATGTCCACGAGTGCACAAATGAACTAGGAAGACACAATAATTATATAGAATTAACCTTGTATAATTTAAATAAATCGTAAGTAATTTAAAAGCATAGTATGTTGATTACTCTTTACTATTTCTTTCGTCCTTTAGTGATTTGAGTGCAAATTGAACACGGTGAACATGTATAAGATATTAAAAAACAGTTCCTTTTTTAATTAAAGGCATTCAGATTTTTATAAATGCGATTTATTATGTTTTAAAAAGTCATTTTAAGTCGGCAACGTTCCGGCTGTTTTATCCATCTTCAGGCCTGTATTTGTAATATAAGGTGGAAGGTATCAAAATTAAACAAGAATAAAAATATTTACAATATATGCAATAACTTGATTAGCTGTGAAAAGTGCACATATTCAAACTGTTTTTGTATTTCCAGAAACATAAACAGCACTCTTCTATACGAAGTAAATTACATTTTAGAACGTAGTGTTGACAGGAACCGTGTTTTGTGTGCTCTTGATAGCAAAAACGTGTTTATACACCTACAAACCGGATTTTCATCAAATTTTATATTTCCTGATGGTTCTTGTTGATTTCGTGACGTCTCGAATTTGAGACAATAATTTTAATTTTGGGAGATACTTTATGTGAAGTTTCTAGGACATTTTCAAAATGTTCTCAGTAATGGCACCAATAGTTTCTTTCAACAAAAATAACAAAGAACAGTTATAAAAATGACACAGGTGCGATTTTCTTTCAAAACTCTTTTCCTGAAATGTAAAAACGAACCATTCCAGTTCCTTGTCTCCGGCTTCATAGTTGAGCGTTTGGCTTTAAGACGCCTTCTGCAGAACCTAAGTTCACGTCCCAGACCAGACAAATATTTTACGATAATACGAGAAAGTATATGCTGCTCTATCTCCACTCGTCTTACCCTCAGGTCCTGTCGGTCAGAGAGCGCAGGGCCACTAAGGAGAGGCCATAGTCAAAGTTCAGTGCCGCTCTGGCGGTTATTTAATACACTCTCAATACGCGCTCAAAAAGCGCTCGTGCGCTAAGCTCAGCCCCGTGCGCATGCAGTGCGCGTGTGCCGAGCGCACCGCGTCGTCACGTGACGCGCCGCCTGCCACCCCTGCCCCGCTCCGCCCGTGCGGCCTGCCCTCGTGGCACCGTCGCCGTGGCACGCCCTGCCGAGGCGGAGCGCGCTGGCACGCGGGCCAGAACAAAAGAGCGGGCAACGCGTAATCGCTAGAAAATTGCCATCGCTTGTTTCTGCTCGCACGATCTGATCGCCTGCACGTAGACAATGGACGTATCGAAACGTCCGTCAGTTTCGTTTTACGCTTGACGCTCCACGTCAGGACCCATTGGCACCCCATCGCCCTCTCTTCTGTCTTTCCGACCGATCTCTCTCGCATTCTACGTGTAATATCATCGCAATAGTATCTACGAGCATTCATTTCAAATGCCTTCTCATTAACTCTCCCCGCGCCATTGCTTCGACGCGGGTACCCGGTTTCGGATCGGGCCCCGCTCAGCCGGCTTCGGCTCTCCGCGCGCCATTGCGGCGACCTCGCCCAGGAGCCACTCCGCCTCCGCCAACTGCACCCTCCACCGTTTCCTCCCCGCCCACCCGCGGCCTCGCCGCTCCCGCTCCGCTTCGAGGCAGCGAGCACGCCACGGCCCCGAGCGCATGGGCTCCGCTCCGCCGAGCGTGACTGTATCAAGCACGCAACGGCCCAAGCGTCTCGATTACACGTCTCGGAGATACACAAACGCATGCCAAACAACGCTATGCAAAAAAGAACTTATCCTTTGTCGGAGTTCTACGTTGACAATGCAGTAATATGCAGTTTTTCAACTCACCGTTATATATTAAAGTTGATTGTCCGTATTGGGGCTCGTGTTGCTTGTTTAGAGTAATGCACTGACTGCAACAAATGCGCGTGACATTGAATGAAAATGCCTCGCGCATGAATACGCTTCATTACGATAATCGATATTACATGTGATCATAATTCGACACCCACTTTATCGTGTAAATATCATTGGTAGTCCAGATATTTATCTCATTCGTACCTTTACACGAGGACTTGTAGAGTTGTAACCACAACTAAAACATTTTTCAAAACATATTTTATTCATTACTTCTTCGCGGGTAATACTACAAGTGCGGTGGAAATTATCGGTAAACTCACGAAGGGATGAGTGACTTTATCAGAAAATTTCAAAAGCACGAGCCACGTTTTGGAAAATAATTTTACGAATGATAATCTAAATATACTTACTATAATACAGATGAAAAACATACTGATCATTTTAATAAAGATATATTGCCTTAAAATCTCATATTGATTCAGTGGTGAGTTGTAGTTGACATGCTATTTTTAAAATAAATACTTTTGTTGACAATGACAACGCCTTCAATCATTTCAATTAAAATCTCATACTAAAAGTACGATACTGCAATGAAATTACTGAACCAAATAATTAAAAAATCCGTAGGTACTCATGAACAGTACCTGTATGTACTCATGTACCATGTACTCATCCGTATGCACGTTTGTACTTGAGTACGTATGAACTCAAACTTCTTAAAGGAGAAAAATATACAATATTTTATTTATGTTTCACTTACATGTGATTGTTTTACTTTCTTTCCTGTCTTCGTGAGAAGAAAAAGTATTATAATCGTGCGCCGAAAATCGATAACTTTTCGGTACAAAACTCTTATTGCTGGGCCCTGGGACCTAATAAATACATAAATCTTGTTTCTATATATAGTAAATAACTTCTTTTAACACATTACGTACTCGTAATCCATCTTTAGTGGCTTTCTTGTAAACGAAAAATTTATTGCTTGCAATGGTCAATACGCTGGCACTTAATTCGTTGCAGACGATTTTTTCCTCAACTATTGTGATTTAAACAAACTCCACGGCTCTGCGATTTTTAAAAAGAAATCTTAATTTTTGGGAGTCCTTAACATAAATCCTCAACAACATTGTCAAAATTATTTTATAAATTGCTCAATGTTTTATTTAAGTTTGCTTTGAGATAGAATAAAGGACGTTTAGTAGGATGTCGCAGATCTTATTTTCGTTGAAATCCCTGATTTTTTGTAAAAATTGCAAAAGTTCAATATTTCTTAGGACCCTTCCTACAATAAAATCTAAAAGATACAGATTTTTCTCATTGGAATCTGTGGTTGAAAAACAGATATTTAAATTAGTTCAGGAAAAAAAATTCTAAAATACGAGTAGTTTGCATGATTTTAGTGAAATATAGGCAATTTTAAATAATTATTTACTCAAATCACACGGAATTTTTTCTTTAAACTTTCTACTCTTATTTATCAAGATACCGTAAAAATTGGTGCTTGTCCCATTTTTGGAGAAATCTGTATTTTCGATAATTACAAAAAAATAATATTGAGGGAAAAGCTTTTGTCTTAAATGAAATCTGTTCTAAAAAACTCAGATCTTTAAAAATGGACCAAAACAATATGATTTAAATAGAGTAGTTTTCGCGTCATTCTGGTTGTATGTAATGAAATTAATATTTTTTATCTTCAAAAAGTGACCGTTCTTTAATTTTTTTCTATTATATCTATTTTTGTCATTCTGAATGTTCGAAAAGTCATATGTTATAAATAGTGTGAGAAAATATGTGATGTTGTAGTACTACTAGTTTCGATGACAAGGAGCCTCAGAATGTGGATTCTGACTACGCAACTTATTAAAGGAAGTAATTTTCTATGTATGGGAACATGATTTATCCAGTGTTACTAGACCCACATTAGCAAATAAACAAAATCTTATTAGGAATGGTATAGACGTTATTCCAACCTCAGAAGTGGAAAATATAGTCTACTGTATTTGTTGCCAATATTATGAAAAATATTGTGATTGGTATTTGGAAAACAAAAGGCAAAATAAAACTGAGAATGAGTGAACATAAAAATAATACTAGAGATATTAATGAAAAGTTGAACATAATTTCAAAATATAGAAGACATTTGTCACATACCTTTTATTTTGACAATCCGTATATTTGAAACAAATAACTACGAATGTACGTCAGATTAATTTCAGAAACACTATTTTTTTAAATTAATATTACAATAAATTCACATCAAGGTACAATGTTTTCACATCTGCAATTAATTGAACAGTTTACATTATGATCTGAAGCTGGGATGCAGTAGGTAGCTATTTTCACTTTTAAAATAATTATTTATAAATTGTGGAATGTTCTAGCTAGTCACTATTATGTATTATTACAATTTAAACAAGCCGTAATCATCCGAAAATCACAAAACTTCACTCATTGTCAATATCTAAAATATCAATATTACAGTAACGAAAGTGTTGATTGAAATATTTTCTAAATAGTACTTAAACATTAATTTTATTATTTTGATTTTTTAAAGAAATGTTTATTTATGGGCGTGGGATATACATTATTTAAAGCTCAAGAAACGTTCGTGCAATTTTACAGATGTAATAAATCTGTGGAACGTCATTCAAATGTAAATTATGGATGAACGGACGGTTGGCCACATACAATGCAAATCAAACGTGAATATTATTCATAAATTTGGCTTTACGTTAATTTTTTTTAGAGTGCATCATATTTGTTGACGGTAATATATTACTAGGAGTTTATTGAAGTATTAGTGATGTGCATGTTGTAATACAATTTTTAAAATATTACGTAACGTTAAAAGTTATAAAAGGGAACCACTCTTCTGTATCAATACCAGCTTTTATTTTGTTTTAAATACCAGATATTTTTATATATTATGAAACATTATAAAAAATAAATTACATCAAGATTACGATGTGCAAAATTTGCTAGAAACCACACACTTTCTACATCTGGAACTAATGAAATACCCATGGAAACGTTAAACCTTTTTGTAAGTAAACGGTTCGTATTTAAACTGAATATTCTACACAAATATCCTAGTTAGATTCGCATTAATATCAATTTCATAATATACTTCTTTTACAATTCATCATAAGCCCAATATTCCTTCCCGATTTCACTAAAATGAGTGCAATCTTCTCTTACATTCCAAGATACTTTACAAGGCTTTTCCCTCCTGGGTTCACACATCTTTTCAACACGCGTTCCCAATTTTCTTCCTCTAAATTCTGCACAACTCATATTTTTTCTTCAACCAATATTTCTTATCCTTTAGCACATCTACTCGCATATACCTATAGTCCTGCTAGCCGCATCAACAATTGCTTTCTCACTCACGTAACCCAACGTGCAGAATTTTATAAACTCTACATTTAAACCCTCTAATCCTTCCCATATCTTCCTACTCCTGAATATCCTTATCTCATCAGCCACCAAACAACTTTTCCCGCCAATCCTCTCCCTTTATAATCCTTTCTGAGGGATAATTCTAGCGGCAGTTAGCTCTGATCGGTTTGCCGTAGTTCTCATATCAATACTAGATAAATGTCGGAGCAATACCCTACCAAACGGGCCACGGACCGCGCGCTCTCTTTCCATCCTCTTCCTTGTCCTGTCCCCTTCCCTTACACAAACACACTTATATTCACTCCAATACCACATGTGGTATGTGATATCATACTGGAGCTTAGATTTTGATCCGGTTGGAATTGTGCCCCACTGGGGAAGATAACTAGAGGAGAAATCCCTTGTAGGCCGACGTGCACGAAGGCGTCGGATCTTTCCATCCATAGGGGAAGAGATATCGCCACCTCCCGAAATGATCACTACCCTAATGGGACTAAATAACAGAGCATTTGAAACCAAAACAATCAATCTCCTACTACAAAATATTTATTTCATCTGTTCCTGAACTGACATGTATATTCTGTTATTTTCATGAATCTCCCCAATGCACTCCTAGCTAACGTATTTCCGCGTTATTTTTTCAATCGCTCTTCAGAAGTCACTGCTTTTTCCCACCTAACTTCTTCTTCCTGTCCGTTTTCTTCCTCAAAAATACCCAGGCGTGCAAGTATCTAATCCCTGCCTCGATCGTATAAATTTCTTCTGGATTATATCTTGCTCTCCTCTCTCCTCCCCCCTCTCTCTCCACTGACAAGTTTACACCCACCAAGTTATCACATACCTTCATCCTATACCTCCATTTTGCTTTACATTTTCTTCTATTCCTCATACTTGCTTCAGAGTTAATATACCTTTTTATCAATTCTCTTCAACACATGTCACCATCCCATCTGTCCTTTTAAACCGTATCTCCAATTACTCAAATGTGTCAACCAACTCTATCATCTCATCTTTCGATTTCTCACTGTACTCCTCTTAATCTTTCTAAACTCCATTTCTTCGCTTTTCGGTACATTCGGTTCAGAATGTCTGTATTACAGCAATCTCTCTAGTTACCGTAGCATTTGACCCAACTCCTCCTTTTCTGCCATCAACACTAAATCGTTCGCACTGGCTAATGACTGTGCAAACCTTTTCTGTAGTAACTCATGTCTCACGTCTTTCCTTATTCAGAATTTCCCACTTACATTTTCATCAGTTTTAACTATACAGTAGCGAACAATACTCCTATGTAAAGGTCAGTAATCTCTTTATAAACAAACCTCCCATTATATATGACTTCTCCCTCTACTCCCATCTTACGCATATTATACTACAAACCATTTCATCTACTCCATCGAACGCTGCGAAAACAGTTCACAAACTTCCCTTTTCTCCTTCAACTTTTAATAACGTAATTAAAATTGTTCGTTATTTATTACTCTTATTTCTTATCCCTTTCTGAAACCCACGGAAGTATTGCGAGTTTGCTCTTTACCTTAACATCTTGCTCTTCACCTACATTATATATCAGGCATCTTTGTAATATCCAAGAAATCATTATTGATAGCATTCTTATTCCTCTTTTTATAAACTGGCACTATAATCTCCTTCTCTCCTTTTCTCTGGCACCACATTCTGTTCGATAACACTCTAAAACTGTTGGATAAACCTACGATTGAAAGGACGTTAAATATGTGAAGTCTGAAAACTATTCCTATCACGCATTTTTCACGGTTAGTGTTTCTATTAAGATCATGTGAACATGAAACCTACAATTTCTCGGCCATAATTAACAGTTTTGAAAACAATATTTGGTTAGCCAGATAAAAGTTTAGTTTTCTTCAAAAAGAGTACCGTCGGATAAGATAGTAAAAAGTTATCCTAAATCAAATGACGTATGAGTGGTTACATTAGAATTCTAACATAGAAATAATATTTTCGAAAGGTTTATTGGCCCCCGTCCCACCACCCACATCGCAATAAAAACAAAACAATATTTTTATTATCATTTTTATCTTTTTATTTATTTTTATTAAGCAGTCCAGGTGTTGAAAAAATCTGAAAAAATGTTCATGACAATTTGTGTTTTAAGAGGAACGTTTGAGATTTTTTCGAGTCTGTTCCATGGTTCTGACACAATAAAAATAGTTTTTTGTTATTTTTTCAAATATATATTTTGTTTTTGAATTTGGGTCTGAGAAAAAAAATTTGCTGATAGTATAAATTGTTTTCTTATTTAATATATTGATTTCAGTGAGATAAAATAGTGTTAAGTTGCCAAAAAAATAAAATTAAATAACACGTTTTTGGCTTACGGAGGTGTGGGTGGTGGGACGGGGGCTAAGAAACCTTCCACAAATATTATTTCTATGTTAGAATTATAATGTAACCACTCATACGTCACTTGATTTAAGGGATTTTACCAGCTTATCCGGGGGTACCCTTTATAAACGTAAGTTTGAATGTTTATAAGATGTATTTTAATTGAATATTTATAAAATGGATAAACGCAATTTATCCATCAAGCCGGTCGCTTAAAATGTAGAAGAAGTGGTATAAATTATCAAGTGCACCGGTACCCCAAGATATGTTGAGGCGCCATCTTCACCTCCACACTCCTCTCTCCCTTGCGGCGATTAGCATAGGAGAGGTTACTTGCACATAAAATTACAGTCTGTGTACCCGTGACCAAGGCATCAGCAAATTGTCTCTCTCGTTTTTGTTTCTACTTATCACACGTGATACATTCGTACTGTTTATTCAGCCACTTTAAGATCTATAAAACTTTGTAGCTCTTTTTCAGACGCTTAAAAGCGCGTCCCACAATTTAAGTGAAAGCAACAATAAGAATATCCGTGTGTGAGCGCAAGGAAAACCCAAGCGCTGCGCTCAAAAATGCTACATTGTAGCTATTCTCCCTCTCCAAGTACCAACAAAGCAAAATTTATATCTTCTCCCTGTCATTCCTCGAGGGTCGTATTGCACACACCATAAATATACGTTAGACAAGCCGCGTCATCTCTATAACTCCCTCGGTGGAGCGTTACCTGTGGATATAAACGAACACTATTCTTCCCACTATCATAATTTTTATTACCTACTTAAAACCTGGCGAAAGATGTCCAGGCCCACCTTGGAGGGAGGAGAGGCGTCTGGAGGCGAAGGCTTTTATTCTTATTTCCTCAGTGTTTTGTCTCTGTTCGCGAGACGTATGTTTTAGGAGGGACCTTAAACTGGAGCCATCTCGTTGGTTGGTGGGACGCCGGCTGCAGCCACCGCCGCCGCCGCCGCCGCCTTGGGTAGCCGGTCTCTCGTACTAAACGTTTACTGCGGCTACTTGTGAACCAGTCGGCATAATTGATGCTACACTTATATTGTAAATGCGTTGCGCGGAGTGAGCAAAGAGGGTGATAAAGGCGCCTTCGTGGGCGCTTAGGCGCAGAATGGCGATGCGCCATGGAATGATACTTAATAGAATACTAAGCCTCATTGCAATAAAAATCTTCACTGACTGGGTAGCTTCAGAAACAAAATGTGAACTTCCTGTTTCAGTAAAACTTCTTATGTATAATTAACAATTCATTATTTCTTCAAGTGAAGCAAAGTATAACTATATTTCAAAAATTAACAATTTTAATCAGACATTGCAGTGAAAAAGTTCATTTTTTTAAAATAAAGGTACATGATTCAAAATTTCGACAAATAGAAAATAAAAAAAGTTTTTACAGAAATTGTACTACATAATTAATTTTATGATCAATCGGATTCATGTTAAAAATCTTCATTTTTTAAAAATAATTTTCTTAACATTAGCGATATAAACAGACTATATTTTTAATCAGTTGAGGATGTAATAAATAGATTTTGTCGCTGAAAATCATGAGTGCTTCCCACATTTACCTGAAAGAGAATAATTTCGAAGATCATGAATTGTTGCACACATGCAACAACGCAACATTCATTAAGCAAACCCTTTCTTATTACTAACTTTACACCACTTCCAGTTAACCAGCTGGGCAAAAAGACCGTCTTGAAAACAACGGCGATGACCGCAACGGAGTTTGTAAATTGCTTATAATATAGAAATAAAAAATTGAGCAATGTGAGTTATTGTATGACTAGATAAAAGAAAATAATAAAGAGTTGACATGGAAAAGAATGCTAGGGGGAAATTTGACCAAAACGCGATTTTGCGTGGTAAGCGATTTATGTTCGATAGGAAGGCACGCAGCGTAGTATGAATGTTATTGTCTCCTTATCGACGCGTATTTTTTATTACCCTCTTCGTGACTGATGTTGTTAAGCCTAGTGCAAATTGTGAATATTTTATATAGCATGGACAAAAACTTGGCGGAACGATGTTTTGTCATTGACCACTAGTGCAGAATGCAGGCAAAGAGAATCTGCGTATCTATATGAGGGTGGGAATCGCACATCCAATATGGATGACAAGTTTTTGGACAGCACGAGCGGTGAATCTTACGTTTCATGTGGATGAATACGCAGAGAAAGATCCATTGAGTTAGCATATTTAAAAAGTCTAGTAGAAATAAATGTTTGATAACAATAATAAACGTCTCACAAAGGTGAGCTTCTCAGAGAGGTTTCGTGTCATTTTGAGCCCCTTAAATGAGAGAATGTTGAAATTTTATAAAAGTAATTTTTTTCACCTAAACTAAAAAATATAACTCTCAAATATCTACGGACTCACGGAACATCATCTTTAGGTGACACACAACCTAAAAAAAACAGCAAAGCCACTGCTGTACGGATATCTAGTATTCAGTAGAACCACTTTTGTTTTTGATAACCTGGAAAATTCATTTTCGCACGGATTTGATAAGAGTGTGTATTTCGTGATTGAAAATTACTTCTCATTCTGAAGGAAGCGCACTTTTCAACTCAGCTACAGTCTCGATTTGTCGTCCGTTGCTTACACATACATTGCTAGAATTTTCCATTGATTTTCTGACGGGATTAAGTCGGCCATCGTAAAACTACAATCCCTTTCTGCTGAAACCACTGTTTTACCTTTGCAAACCATGAAATGCAGCATTGTCTTTTGAAATAAATAATTCCTCCATATTATTCAAACATCGTAATAATCTTACAATTGAGAATCTCTTCATATTTCTTAGGGTTTATTCATCGACGTAATATTTTGTGTTTAGTCACGTAATATTTGAGATAACTTTAGCACAGAATACTGCCTAGACCATAACACATTCGTCCCCCAAAACAGGCGGAGAGATGTTTTTCCATCAATCGATTTTTCGGTATCAAGGACCCACGTAACATGGATTCTGGCTACACCACGTGTTAGAGATTTTTTTCAATTGAGCAAGTGTATTTTTCAACTTTTTCGTTACCAGGGACCAGCAATAAGAATTTTTGTGCCAACAATTTTCTGCTTTTTTAAGTAGCAAAATTCACTGCGTAAGCGGAAGCAAGAAAGTAACAACTAAACACTTTGCACAATTTGTTTTTCAAACTGAAACGAACAATTTAAGATTTAATTCATTTAACAATTTTCAAGAACAGTACCTAGGTTTGCCTTCTTCACCTTTCTAATAACCCAAAGTCCTTTCTTTATGTCCAATTCCATATGAACACTTCACTTTATAGACTCTTGCAAATATTCTAATTCATTTACTTTTCCGTAATATTGTCCTCAATCAAATATAACGCCAATATAACACTGCCTTTCTTACATCCAAATTCTCCACTGAGTTACGCCTCTCTGACTGAAAATTCTAGTAGTCATTTACGTTCTCATTCAAGAACGTCCAACATTGTCAACCTGTGATTTTAATCCAGTAAGTCCTATCTACTCATGTTTTCTTGACTTGATAGATGAAATATAATACCTAATTTCGACTCGTTTCACTTGATGTCAGATGTGTCGCGCTTGTAGTGTGTTGTAATGCGCTAAAAATGTTAATTCAACTGGGGCGTGCGGTATGAGAATAGGCAGAATAAGACAATCAAATATTTATATTTTTCAGACAAAATTGAAACTGCTTCTTAATTTGATGTTTTCACAAGATCCTACGTATCTAACCAAAATAGTTTTCTCTCAATTTCTGCGCGCATTCGAAATTAGTAATATACAAGGCTTGTTAATTCTAGAGGGGCAAATGAGCTACAACCCGCCAGACACAGCAGACTAGTCGACCCCCGCGCAATTTCCTAAACGAAATTTCGTCAATTTTTTTAGAGAAAATAGCGTACTTTTTCGTTGATGCTGGACTTTTTTCAAGATCCTGAGTACCTTACAAAAATATCGAGTGCTCTTATAACTCCATATATTGCTTAGTTTTCTCTACATTTCTGCGCGCATACGAAATTAGTAATATCGGTGCCAAATTCTCCTAATTCTCGGATATGATTATTATGAAGATTCACTTTTGTGATAAATAATGGGTTGAATTTCAGTATTATATTTTAAATAATGCATAAGGAATAATTTCTTCAAAAAAATACTTGAATTAAAGTTAAACCTTTAGACTTATTTCCCTTTCATTAAGCCTAATAATTTTTATTACCGTATTTTTTATTATAAATGTATAATATAACACCATCAATAATAATAATCTATATCTATATCTATCAATATCTATATCTATATCTATATCTATATCTATATCTATATCTATATCTATATCTATATCTATATCTATATCTATATCTATATCTATATCTATATCTATATCTATATCTATATCTATATCTATATCTATATATCTATATATCTATATCTATATCTATATCTATATCTATATCTATATCTATATCTATATCTATATCTATATCTATATCTATATCTATATCTATATCTATATCTATATCTATATCTATATCTATCTATATATCTATATATCTATATCTATATCTATATCTATATCTATATCTATATCTATATCTATATCTATATCTATATCTATATCTATATCTATATGTCTATATCTATATCTATATGTCTATATCTATATCTATATCTATATCTATATCTATATCTATGTCTATACTATACATCTATATCTATATCTATATCTATATCTATATCTATATCTATATCTATATCTATATCTATATCTATATCTATATCTATATCTATATCTATATCTATATCTATATCTATATCTATATCTATATCTATATCTATATCTATATCTATATCTATATCTATATCTATATCTATATCTATATCTATATCTATATCTATATCTATATATCTATATCTATATATCTATATCTATATCTATATCTATATCTATATCTATATCTATATCTATATCTATATCTATATCTATATCTATATCTATTTCTATATCTATATCTATATATCTATATCTATATCTATATCTATATCTATATCTATATCTATCTATATCTACATCTATATCTATATCTATACTAATATATATAGACAGAAGTGCGTTGTCTTTCAGCGCGGTAATCTCTTAATCTACTGAACCAATTCCCATAGAACTTTTGTGCTAGCATCCTTTAAAGGCCTAGAGTACTACAGGCTATGATTTACAAACATAAACCGTAATATATTTTCAATATAATTACTTTTCTGGACATTTTTCGCCTAGCTTTACATCATAGATTCAATAGTACATCAATGCCAATAGTTTAGCCGCGCACCACCAGAGGATGACGTCTGAGATCTACTACTGATTTCATCAGTGTCCAGAATAATCACGAAATTCATTGGAGTTTCAATAAGGTTATGTAATGTCCTTGTGTGAACATTTGAAAGAAAGCCGTAACTGAAGTGGTAAAGATAACAAGTTACATGCATTATCTTTAATCCGTATTATGTACAAAGTGGCAAGAAAGCATTGTGAGTTTGAAAGTGTTTAATAATTGAGGTAGGTTGAGAGAATAAAAAGTACAATAATAGACGTACAGAATATACAGTAATGTACAATGTATAATATATAGATATCATATACAATCTAAACAACGTCTTTTACAGAAATTTGTGACAACTAAATTGTTTGACGAAACGAGTGTCACAATTGTCAAAACAGATTTCAAATGCCAAGAGATGGGCAGTCTACTAAAATTTTGAATCGGTTACTCAGAGGGAAGATCGACTTGAAGTATCCACTCGCCCCATTGAAAATAATAGAGCAAGAAGGGGAGAAATGTGAATAATTCTCTAAGTAGTTGGGAAGCTGTTCATTAGGACTCTCAATTTGACTATTTACAAAGTTCTTAGGTTCAAAATGGTAAAATGGAAAATGTGTATATGTTTTCAGTCCATCCAGTAAAACGTTTTCTTCAATATGCGTAGTAATTTTGAACAGTGGTGTGTAATTTAGGAATTATTATTTACATAATAAGACTAATCTGTACAGTTGTTTGTCATATTAATTGCAGTTGTATTAACTTCAGCTTTAACAGCTAACTACAGTAATACAGCTTTTTTCTTCTGTATGTGAAGTTTAGTGCAGTGGTTGGTAATTAAGCAATGATCATTTACATATTAAGACTAATCTGTGCTGTTGTTTTGCATATGAATAGGTTTCGTTCCAATGAATGATTTCGTTCTTATTTTTCCGTAAAATATAAGCAAACCTTTTTTTTTAAATGTTTGTTTGAGCAAATAAATCAATCAGGACTCATAATCTCTTATCACTTGAGATAAAACAATGATGCTAATATTGTTTTGTCATGTGGCTCAGTGCATTGTCAATTTATTATTTACACATAATGTAATGGTGGTGGATCATTAGTTTTCTAATGTATCAGTGTGTTACTAGCACATGTTATCACATGTTATATTACATCACCTGTTACTAGCACATAGGACATTAAACATATATATTTTTGTCGTATTCAGATTATAAAAACTGGTAATTATGTTTAAGAATAGATACAAGTATTTTCATTTATTTTTATTATTATGATTAATTAATTACGTTATGACATCTATAACTATTACTCTGGATCTACTTACTACCGTACCCGTGCATGAACTTCCGCATGTTACACTCAGCTGAAAACAGTAAGTCCCTTCAAGATCACGAGTTGACAGATCAATTTCAAAACGTTCTTTATGAATACAATAGAAGAAAAAATATAAAAATTGGATAAGTTTTACAACGTGACAATTTACCGATAGTGTTGAAATATTATATAAAACTCTACAAAAATTATACATGTGAGTCTACAAGTATTTCATTTTGTAGTTTGGATTTGTTAATTGCTTCCAGTTTTAAAGTGAATGTTTAGAAGCTGAAACTTTAAATAAGAAAATGTAATTATTTGTGGAAAAGTGAGCAAGGTAATCCGAAAATTTCAAAATGGGGGTCAAGAGAAGACAGCTATCGTGGCGTGGCCGGGCAGAGCATGGCAGGGAGTAGGGCGGAGAAGCGATACAATGGAAGAGATAGAGGTATGTCCCGCCGTAGGGCATGGATATATTGAATTCCTCTTCCTGTATTATAATTTACTGTAATAAATGCCCGAGCAACGCCAGGTACTTCAGCTAGTAATAATAATAATAATAATAATAATAATAATAATAATAATAATAACGACAACAACAATATGCCGCATTTGCCAGGAACAAGTAGAACGATTAATCATATCATGTCCTGTCCAATATTGTACGACCAACAAATTCAAAGGGAGGGTAGACCGCTCTACCCTCCTGTCCACCCCCACGCGTCGCCACTAGTCGCCACGAATTTTAATGTTTTTTGTGACCTTGTAATTGTTATAAAATGAATTAATCAAAGGTACACTGCAAATAACAAAAATGCGTTACATAGGTGAAGACGTTTTAAAGAAAAGAAAATTAATTCTATTAAAGTGTATGCAAATATGGAAGAAGTGGAGACTTTTAATAATGACACAGAAATATTTCAGTTAGCACAAGAGAACCAAAATGATTGAATATGCTTACATCATTCATAATACACTGAAGCATGATGAATCCACAATCTCTATTAAGCGGCCATCTCAACAAACGGCATTTTTTCGGGGAATAGAATTTCCTATAAAACAATGCAAACATTCCCTCATTTCAGCGGACCCCTGAATAAGCGGCCAGCAGGCCCGCTCAATTTGTATTTTGACCCTTAAGAGACGGTTACCTCAAGCGATTTTGAACGGCATTAAAAAGCACAAAAGCCTTGGAGATTACTGTTAATTTAATATAGTCTTACAACGAAACGCTTTACAAGATTACTTTGAATAATGGTTTCTCGAGTCACGTATCTCGTAAAGTGATTAATTTCTGTGACAGGTAACTAAAGATAAATGTAATTAATATCTTTTAATGAAACATAGCCGACCTGGATGGTCGAAGTGACCAACAGCGTGTACCAACTCCGCGCTTTAGTCCGAAGGGTTGCGAGTTCGAGTCCCGTCTTTAAACATCTGAGTACTTTTGAGGGCATGGTTATTTGTCCCTTGTCTCTCGTGTATGTGTTGTCGCGGAGGGCCTCGCGTTCTGCTGACCCCAGATCAGCGGAGCCCGCAAGTATGTATGTGTCTAGTGTATTGTCGAATATGTGGCCCATGGGGGAGGTAAAGGGTAACCGGTTGTCAGCTGGATAAAAGCCTTAGAAAAGAAGAAACAAAAATGCCTCCGCTCCTCCCATTTCACACCATTCTTCTGATTTGCTAACTCGTGCTTTTATTCTTTGGGAATGTGTCTAGGGCTCGCGAAGCACGCCGCATGCGCTAATCTAATCTAAAGGTCATTCGTTAATATTTTCTTTAGACGACTACACTGTAAAGCTTCTACGATAGGAATAGCAGTTTCAAATCTCATTTTCGTTTGATTCGGTGAGGAGAGAAAGAGTTTCTTGACTGGAAAGGAGTGACAAGTCATGGGTGTGTTGTGAAATTAGCCGCAAGGTGCCAATAATATTAAATATATTGATTGATTTGATTTTGACATGCATTGTATGTACTTTGGCGCCATAGCCTCTGAAGAAGCCTGGGCCTACCAGCGGCGTTCTTGTGGTCATGAGTAGACATTCATGGCAAAAAAGTTAAAGAACAAATTTCATTGTATAACTAGATTTGATATTATTTTTGATGACTGAAATAATATGTTGTATATTTTGTTTGTAGTTTTTAAACAGTGTGCTTGCTACTTAGAAAACTTTGTGTAGTTTTCTTTAACAGTATTTTTGCTGATGCAGGTCACTAGTTGAAACAAATCTTGCTGTCCTCTTTTGCATTTACGCGAAATTACCCCAAAACTACCTATATTTTGAAAAAGTACATAAAATGATTTAAGTATCCCTCCCCACTCCCTTTGTCTATCTCTCTCTATAACATGGACGTGAAAATAGAAATATATGTGCTTCATATATTTATCTCCTGCAGCGCATCCAAAAATTAGAAACATCAATAGTTTATATCCCTTGAAACCTAATTTAACAGAATTTAGATTATTTTAAGCAGTAGATCTTCATTTCTTTTTCAAATACAGTAAATGGCAATAAACAGAAGTACTCGCAGGTACGTGGGGAAAGGGCCGTCTCCCTTTCCCCAAAAAATTAATTTCTGGCAGCTGCCACTGCCTGATTCATAAAAAGTAATATTTTCTTCTGGAGTCATCAGCTTCAATTGCAACAACCCTCTATTAAAACTAGTGCAACTAGTGGGGCATTCCGCAACTTTTCTTTCGCTTTGTGTTATTACTCAAAAGTACTCAGATGTTTAAAGAAGTGCATGACCTCATTTAAAGATCTACATTTTAATGAATACTGTTATGCTGAAAAAAATTCAATCCACAATAATTAATATTGTTGAAAAATAGCTTGTAATGTTGGGAACCTTAAAATTTCGAGCCGCAAGGACGCAGGCCATATATGAGATAAGTTTGGTGATGTGATGTAGAAATGTTTAAAAGTTTTATATATTCCCTGTAAGGAAAAACCTTTTTTCATGTCGTTTAATATTAAGTATCGAAGAAAATCAATGAGGAAGATTAACGCATTGTGAAATAATACAATCGCTTTCCATTGTGAACCCATAATTCAACATGTGTCTGAAAACGTAATGGAAATGTTTTATATTTATTATGATCTGTGAATGTATGTTGTAGAGAAATATGCCAAAGAAATTATATTTTCATCTTACCTTAGAAATGTAATGCACCATATAAAATTATTACAATCACTGATTATTTTCAGGAAGGACACGTCGGATGATTATTGAAGATTGCGTTTACATTTACTTCATTTATAATATTTGTATTTAAAAACACTCTGCGAACTTAAGAAAACTCGCTTTATTAGCTTTTATAACAACCTTACACTCATGTTTTCAATTAATCGATTACAACTCACAATATCAAATAATGAACAAATCCTGGCAGATATGCGTAAATTCTATGAATGTTTTGCTATTATTAAGTGTTTATATTATAATCATGTTTAAAATAACAAAGAATGAAACATCTAAGGCCCATTACTTTCATTTAAAGCAAAAGTGACGATGTTTAGTTTAGAAGAGAGTTCAAACTTCTTTATAAACGAAAAACCTTAAAGTTGTAAATAAAATATATATAAAATTTTTAAATGCCCTAGTTTTGAATTAAAATCAAAACTACAACATGCTTATCAATGTACTTTGTTCTACATGACAAAATAATTAAGAAAAAAACCTTTAAGCCCTTTTCTAGGAAATGTTGGAAAAGTTATATGGGCTGCATGTGAATTACTTCCCTATATGAAAATGTATTAATAATCTCTATATTATTTTCATCTGCGTAAGTCTTAATCATAGATAGAATAGTACAAATAGATCTCAATCCTGACGTGTGTGTGAAGTTACAGCAGAAAAGAACGTTAATTCGAAAAAATACGTTAATACAACAATATAATATTCCAGATTACATTGTTTAGGTGATTCCAGCACTTTTTTCTTTCTCGTATACGTACGTATATACGGAGTAATATACGTAGTGTGGAGAAAGCTATGTAATGCTGTGCGAAAAAACGGCGGATTTTCGGCGGAAAAAATTAATTGCTGAGCTCTGGTGGCGAAAAAATGCATTAAACCAGGTGCTAAATTACGAGAAAAAATTCCTCTAACGCGTGGTATAGCCAGAATAGCAGTATTGTGGGTCCCTGATGCCCAAAAACCAATTGGAAGCAAATCGTCCGTTCGTCTCTCCATCTCTCCGTCTCTGTCTGTCTGTCTGTCTGTCCGACCGTTTGTGAATAATACTAGCGCCTACGCTACCACACGTACGATCTTTTTCAAATTGAAGAAACCTATGTCGATCTGGCTTTAGTTGAAGCTAAAATTTTAAGAAACATTCTTTAGAATTTGGGAGTACTTTACATGAAGCCCCCAGGAAATATTCAAAATTTTCTCAAAAACGGCTCCATATTTTCCTTTAAATTTCTTGTAAGAATAGAGCAAAATACATTTCTTTAAGGTGGCATAGGTCTGATTTTTAACGTTAACTCTGAATTTTCGAAAATTGCAAAAGTTTGAATTTTTTTCGTCGTCTTCCTACAACTACAAAATTGAAGGCGTGGAATTTTCCTTCAAATGAAATTTGTTATCCGTAAATAGTTCTTTTAATACGGTCATGTACATTGCTTCGAAAATGTTAGTAGTTTTCGTGCAACAGTGCGTGCAATATTTACAATTAAAAATAAATTACAAAAACAAGATATTCTCAAAAATTGTTTCAAATTTTTTCTTTAAATTTTTAGTAAGGGTAGTCCCAAATGTACCCTAAACGATCACATAAACGCCACATTGCTCTATTCTTTTGTTTTTCAAAAGGTACAAAAATTGAATTTTCTTTTACTAATCTCTCACGTCAGTAACATTTACAATAAAGTCGACATCTTCACATTATTATATTTATGAGTACATGTACTTTAAATAATGTCAATTAAATTTTGTCAAAAACTCAATAGTTTTCTGTAAAAATGAGCTCAAAATTCCACTTTTGCAGAATTGCTCACACGCTATTTTCTGAAACATGGCTCCAAAGTTTTTCTTCAAACTTTTCCAACGGAATGTGATAACGGCACTGTTTAATATGATATAACGTTCATTTTGGTGTTTTCTTTTGTTTTTTCAGAAGTAACAAAAAGTTAATTTTTGTAAATATCTCTCACACTCTTAATATGCACATTTCCATTGATTTGTATACATTATTACATTTGTGAGTGAAAGTGCTTCAAATGACTTCAAATGAAGTTTTTCGAAAACTCAATAGATTCCAGTGAAACAGCTTCAATTTCGCATTTACTGCAAACTTAATCGCCATTTTCTTAAAAACGGCTTCAAATTTTTCAATGAAAATTTCTATTTAGGACGAGATTTTACTCTTCTTTAATATTCGTGACCTACTATTTCGTTTGTACTTTTAGGCAAAGTTGAGAAAATGCCAAGAAAATGTATTTTCTGTGACGATAGATGGCAACCGGCTAGAGAATGGAGCAAGACCTTAAAGCCAATCCACACTAAGAAAATAAGAAAACTTTACTACCAGAAAGTCTGTGCCATTCTGTTGCACCTCTAGTTTCTTTCTCGTATGCATACGAGATACGTATGTATATACGTACGATACGTAGGTACGGGATACGGGAGTAATACGAATACGTTGTATAGAGAAAGTTATGTTGTGCTGCGCAAAAAAACGGCGAATTTTCGGCACAAAAAAATTCATTGTCGGGCCCTGACGAAAAAGTGGATAAATCCAGGTACAAAATCCTCTAACACGTGATGAAACAAGAATCTCTGTTTTGTAGTTCCTTGATACCGAAATACCAATTGAAAAGAAAACGTCCGTCCGTCCATTTGTCGATCCGACCGTTTGTCTGTCCGTCACATTATACAAATATCATTCTTTTTAAATGTCTCTCACGCCGTTAGCATGCACATATCTAATCGATTTTGTATACATTATTACATTTGTGAATGGAAGTGCTAATAATGACTTCAGTTCATGGTTTTGGAAAAAATATTGGAGTAATTTTTGAGAAAATGGCGTTTGAGCTTTTCTGAAAATGAGGAATTTTGGGCTCGTTGTTACAGAAAAATAATTAAATTTTCGAGAAACTTTATTTGACATTATTTAAAGCACATGTATTTGTAAATATAATAATGTGAATAAATCGCCTCCAATGTAAATATTACCGACGGGAAAAACAAGTAAAAGAAGGCATTTTGGTAATTTTTGAAAAAACAAAAGAATAGAGCAATATGGGGTTTTTGTCATCCTGTAGAGTCGATTTAGAAATATTCCTATCAAAAATTGTAAGAAAAAATTTGGAGCCGTTGAAAAAGGAGGTTAAAAAAGGAGTAAAGGAAATGAACATGATATTTTAAAAATTTGTGAATGGCATAAGTAGTTAATATGAAATATCTGTTTTAAAAATTGATAAAAATATGAATACTACGCAAGATAATGTTAGCTTTGAATAATTCGAGATCTTACGAGCCTATAAAAGTCAAAGAGAGTAATATCAAAACATTCGTTACGATGTACAAAAATTATGTTTATTCACTGTAATAAAATAACTCATTATGTGAGTATACTTATGAAAAACTACGCATTATATTTTGAACTACTACATGCCAGTGCCTTTCCTCTTGTTTCATAATTTATTCGCTCTAAAATCTCATATTTTGCGGCAGATGCAACGTCATGAAACATGCTTAAGAATAGAAAGGTACAATTTGGCGTGGAAATGGTTATGAGACGGTTTACCGCTCTTCGATGGTTATTTGGCCCGGGGAAGAGAGGAACCGGGAGTCGTCCCGACTCACGGCAAGCACCCCTCATGACCTTGTAACGATGTGCTTCACGGCCCGCGAATCGCGGTTGCAAAATTTCACAACTTCCCACCACCTGATCGTTCCCTGGACAGCTTCAAAGTGCTGGCGTGGACAAGTTTTTAACTTCACCGGGTTATAGCTTGCGAAGATACTAAGTTAAAGGAATTTCCGTTCCCAAGAAGTTGGAAATCTCATTTCAGTGGAGTGATGACTTAATACGATGGAAGTAGGGACAAAACATTAGGAGAAAAATGTTAATAAATTCCATGCAAACATTCATGGAAATGGGAAACATTTATTCTATTCTACAATGCTTACACATCCAAGTTAAAAGCGCATGATTGTACATAAATTTACAATAGTAGATATTGTTTTTGAAATCAGAATTAGGCCATCGAGGACGGTTTTCAAGAAATTTAAATATTTAAATAATGAGAAATTTTATTTATTCAAAATAACGTAAAATCCTTACTCAAATATTTCGAAACCCCACACATTTTATCGCCATCAACGCTGCTCACCTGATGAAAAATTAAACAGCTTTTGAAACACAGTAGTTATTTTCTCACACAGAATAAAAATAGATTATTTGTACAGAACTAGTGTTCCAACTGAATGGCACTAGCTTCTCGTAGGAAATATTTCTAATTTCCTTGATGTGAACTGCCTTTATGGACTTGCCCCATTCTCTGGCCAGCTGCCATCTATCGCCGCCCAAAGTACACTTTTTTGAACTTTTTCAACTTTTCGGTTTTTTAATAGTTGAATTGAAACATTACTTTAAGATAATTAAAGAAGAGTTAAACCTCGTCCTAAATAGTAATTTCCATTGAAAAATGTGGAGCCGTTTTCAAGGAAATTGCGATTAAGCTTTACTGTAAAACTGAAATGTGAAGCTGTTTTTCAAAGGAATATATTGAAATTTCGAAAAATTTCATTTGAAGTTATTTAAAGCTCTTCCATTCACAAATGAAATAATGTAAACAAATTGATGGATATGTGCATATTAACAGCGTCAGAGAGATTTCAAAAAATTGTGTAATTTTTTAAAAACAACAGAATACTCTAAAATGTACTTAACGTCATATCAAACATTGCCGTTAGCACTATTCATTGAAAAATTTTGAAGAAAAAATTTGGAGCCATTTTTGAGAAAATGGCGTTTGAGCGTTTCTGAAAATGCGAAAGTTTGAGCTTATTTTAACAGAAAACTCTTGAGTTTTTGAGAAACTTTATATGGCGTTATTTCAAGCACATGTACTCATTAATGTAAGTGTGAAGAAATCGTCTATGTAAATATTATCGACGTGAGAGACAAGTCAAAACATTAAATTTTGGTATTTTTTGAGAAAACAAAAAAATAGAGCAATATGGGGTTATACATTTGGCAATACCACTACTAAACATTTAAAGAAAAAACTTTGAGAATCTTTTTGTTCTATTTTTAAATTGCAATTACTTCACGCACTACTGCACGAATACTACTAAAATTCTCAAAAATTTACATGGTCTTAATGTAAGAACTATTTATGGACAACAAATTTCATTTGAAGGAAAATTCTTCATTTTCCACTTTTATTGTTGTAGGAAGACGCCGAAAAAAATTCAAAGTTTTGCAATTTTTGAAAATCCAGAGTTATTCTTGAAAATCGGTTCCCCCAAACTTTAAAAAATATTTCTCAAAATTCCAAAGCTTCAACTAGAGCCAGATGGATAGGAGTTTCTACAATTTTGAAAAAATCATGCGCATCGCTAATAGTTTTTAGAGAGGGACGGACAAACTGACAGACGGACAGACGGACAGACGGACAGACGGACAGACGGACAGACGGACAGACGGACAGACGGACAGACGGACAGACGGACAGACGGACAGACGGACAGACGGACAGACGGACAGACGGACAGACGGACAGACACAGACGGACAGACGAACAGACGGACAGACGGACAGACGACGACGACGTGACGGATGCACAGACGGACAGACAGACGGATGATGCATTTTATACACAGATGGATGCACAGACGACAGACAGACGGACAGACAGACGGACAGACAGACGGGGATGGTAGACAGACAGACGGACAGACAGGACGGATACAGACAGACGGACAGACAGACGGACAGACAGACGGCAGACGGACATACAGGACCGACGGACAGACGGACAGACGGACAGACGGACAGACGGACAGACGGACAGACGGACAGACGGACAGACGGACAGACGGACAGACGGACAGACGGACTGACTGACAGACGGACAGACGGACAGACGGACAGACGGACAGACGGACAGACGGACAGACGGACAGACGGACAGACGGACAGACGGACAGACGGACAGACAGACGGGCAGACGGACAGACGGACAGACGGACAGATGGACGGATGGACAGACAGACGGGCAGACATTTGAAAGAAACATTGTTTCGGTATTAGGGAACCCCAAATGTGTATTTCTGTTGAAATTGCGAAATCGATTTTCCAGAGCATTACATAACTTTCTCTAAACTACGTATATTACTCGGTATATACGTATGTATACGAGAAAGTAAAAATGATTCTTCTAACACGTTATGTAAGAAGTATCCACGTATTGTGGTTGATTGATAACAAAAAAAATGGTGTACAGCAAAATGTCTGTTCTATCAGGTCGTCTGACTATGAAAAATGCTAGGGTCCAACGTCCCCCTATGGATTTTGATAAATCTTCTTAATTTCTGATCGACTAATGTGGCCACTTGAATTTGAAATGGAATTTTGGTTTTTGGAGGATTTTTCACAAGAAGTGGAAATTCTTAAAATTTTACAATTCTTAAAATTCCGTTGCTACCCTGAATCTCCTGGACCCAGAATGGAAAAACTTACTTTTTCAGGGCCTATTATTATTGTATACTCTTCAGACTTTCTGTAGCTTCATTGTATTTGGTACTAATTCGGTCCTCCAGTTATTGAGTTTACTGGAAACTTATTCCGTGATATATTTAATTTTCCTGAATTTTTTGGGTCTCGTAGATCCTCTGTTGCTTTGAGGCAAGTAATCCACGATCTTTTTATTTGGAAATCAAATAGAATTATGTTTATTATCTGTTTTCGCCTAATGCAGTTATTAATAGTACCTTCTCCGAACTAAATTTATCCACTTTTTCAACACCTGGGTCAGACAATAACAGTTTAACCCGGAAGAGTCTAACACGTTGTGTAGACGTCTGGATCGACGTTTCGTGAGTTCTGGAAAATTGATTTTCTGTAAAACTTGTCTCTGTTTCAGTCAGTAGTCAACGCTATTGCCAAAACGACTCAAATGAAGTTTTCCAAAATTGATTTTCTCTGATATATCTTCATGAACTCAAGGCATTGGGAGCTTGAAACAAATATTTTAATTCTAGGTGTTACTTTAAACGAAACTTTAAATGTTAATTTTTTTAAACCACCAAATCTAACAATTTTACAGGTCTCATTTTCGTTTCAATTTCTGGCCTTTCGAAAATTGCAAAAGTTCAGATTTTATTTGGCATAGTTCTACAGCAACAGTACTGAAAACAGATTTTTTCGAAATTTCTTGGTGAAAAATAGGTCTTGAAATAAAGTCAAGTACAATTCTTCAGATATATTAAAAATGGTTCAACTTTGCTGGAAATATAGAGATTTTTTAAAATCATGCTTACCTAAAAAAACAGCTTCAAATTTTTGGTTTAAATTTTCTCCTCGTTTTATCACTCTACCTCTCGGGCCAGAGGCCCTCGGGTTTGGAATTCGCCCTCGAGGCGAAAACATCTACTTAACGCCCTAGATACATAAATAACTATAACGACCATTGATAGCGAATAGTAGCAGTACGGAGGTAAACTAGAGGTGCTACAGAATGTCACAGACTTTCTCGTAGCAAATGTTTCTAATTACCTTGGTGTTCCATTCTCTAGCCAGCTGTCATCTATCGTCACCGAAAGTACATTTTCTCGACATTTCCTCAACTTTTTGATTTCTTAATAGTACAACCGAAATTTGACTTCAATTATATTAAAGAAGCCTAAAACATCGTCCTGAATACAAATTTTTATTGAAAATTTTGAAGCCGTTTTTAAGAAAATGGCGATTAAGCATAACTGTAAATGTGAAATTTGAAGCTCTTTTTCACAGGAATCTACTGAGTTTTCGAAAAACTTCATTTGAAGTCATTCGAAGTACTTACACTCAAATGCAATAATGTATATAAATTGATGGAAATGTGTATATTAACGGCGTGAGAACTAATTCAAAAACATTACATGTGTGTAATTTTTGAAATAACAAAAGAATACATCAAAATTAACATTATGTCTTATCAAATAGTGCAATTATCTATATTCATTGGAATAGTTAGAAGAAAAACTTTTTGAGAAAATGGATTTGGAGCGTTTCTGAAAATGCAAAATTTAGAGCTAATTTTTTGAAAACTGTTGATTTTTCGAGAAACGTTATTTGACATTATTTAAAGCACACGTACTCATAAATATAATAATGTGAAGAAATCGCCTCTAATGTAAATATTACCGACGTGAGAGACAAGTAAAAAATAATTTTTGTAATTTGTACAAAAACAAAAGAATTGAGCAATATGGCGTTATGTCAGCCTATAGGGTGCATTTGGTACTACTCCTAAAAGAACTTTAAAGAAAAAATTTGAAGTCGTGTTTGAGAAAATCTGTTTTTTGTTATTTTTAAAATTGCGAATATTGCACGAAAACTACTAAAATTCTTTAAAAAAATCTACATGATCTTAATTAAAAAACAATTTATGGGCAAAAAATTTCACATGAAGGAAACAGTCTATCTTCAATTTTATAGTTGTAGAAAGAAATACCGAAAAAAGTTTAAACTTTATAAGTATATTTTACTCTATTTTTACAAGAAATTTAAAGAAAAAATTGAGCCGTTTTTTGAGAAAATTTTGAAAATGTCCAGGGGGCTTCATGTAAAGTCCCCCCAATTTTTAAAGAATGTTTTTTTTAAATTTCAAAGCTGCAACTAGGGATGGACAGGGGTTTCTTTAATTTTGAAAAATCCTACGTATTGTTTAGGTGCTAGTAGTGTTCACAGACGGACGGATGGACAGACATACCGATAGCCAGATGGACGGACGGACATTAAAAAATTTTTTTTGTTATCAGTGAACCCCAAAACATGAATTTCCGTTGAATTCTCGAAGTCGATTTTCCACAGCGTTACATAACTTTCTCTATACTACGTATATTACTCCGTATATACGTATGTATACGAGAAAGTAAAAATTTACTAAGGGAATTCAATATTCAAAGGAAGTTATATTGAGAAACATCTCCCGCGTTGTATCGTTGGATTGTACCAAACGTCAAAACAAACTTGACCTTAACCACGTGTCAAAAGAGAAACCTATCAAATGACAAACGACTCAGAAAGTTCTCGAGATTTATTGACATGAAATACTCTAACTATTCCTTAATTTTTATACATCTCGGTACCAACAAAATCGGAAAAGAAGCAAAAGTTTGCATGCCTGATTAAACCATTAACTACCAGCTTAAGTAATATGCCACCTATAAAACTGGAAAGTTCTAAGCCTTAATGTCAGCACTAAAATTTATCCTCCAGATTCACTCTCCTAAAGCTATTCTGCTTTCAAGCTCATTACCGACAATTAACTGGAGCAACAGTACTAAAATCGAAATAAACACTGGTATTATGGAAGAATATTTTCAGATTGTTAGAGTAGGAATAAATTTAATCCTGTCAAATAGATAGTCGGACGGACCAACGTAATTTTAAAAAATAACATTTTTTCGACATCAGGGAACCCCAAAACATGTTTTAGCGTGAAAATCTCGAAATCGATTTTCCGAAGCATTTTATAACTTTCACTATACGATGTTTATTATTCCGTATGTATGCACGTATAGGAGAAAGTAACTAGCAGTGCTACTTAATGACACAGACTTTCTAGAACTAGTTGGTTTCCTAACCAGTTTAGTTTGGATTAACTTACGTTTTGCCCCACCCTTTTTCAGCTGAAACGCATCGGCGCTCGAGACACTTTTCACATTTTCTCAATTTTCCGTTTTTCTAAACTTGCACACAACACTCACCGTGCTAGATACTCGGATTGACATGAAATTTTACCAGCTTGTTCATCAAATTTCAAAATACCTACAAACAAGCTCTTAGGTGTTATGAATCATTATAAGTACTGTTTTTGAGACAATTAGTATTAAGACCTTACTACCTGTCGAAGCACGGAAACTGCAGTGATCCGTCATCTATTTTGCTTCTCACAATTTATTTGTACGTAAGTAGAAGGAGTGTTCTGTCAGCCTCCCAGTTGTTGTGCGATATACATTAAAATTTGTTGTTTAAAGATAAATTTGAAATAAGGTCATACACAATTTTTGAAATATTTGATTTGTTTTTGCGTAATTTTGCTTGAAATATAGTTAATTTTTAAACATTTTCTAAAACTAGTGATGCTAAAACAGCACGTACTTATCCTCGCCCTTATTTTTACACAATATTAAGCGAAAAGTACTCAAATTTTGACAAAATTGTTCATGACCTTATTTCAAAATCTATCTGAAAGGTACATAAATGAATAAATCTCCATTTTTATAATTGTAGCTATTACAAGACGCAGAAAAATTTTAAACTTTTACAATTTTCGTAAAAACAGTTTTTTAACGATGAGATCTGCACCATTCTCTTAATCTCACCTCCACACTACCCAAAACTAAAATTTAATCAAAATCGTTGGAGCCATTTTTTTAAATTTGGGAAATGTGGTAGGGGCTTTATGTAAAGTATCCCCCAAAATTAAAATATCGGATTAAAATCCAAGAGGTCGCGAAATCAGTCAGATCTATTGCTGAATATCAATTTTTGGGAAAATCGACTGAACGGTTTAGCAGATACTGTAATATTATTCCACTGTTGCTACCTATCCTATCCGCGCGTTGGGCTGCCAATGCAATAGATTCACCTGCTCTGCCTTGCTACACGGCTATACTTCTAATATCATAAATACGTATACACACTCCTAACTTGGGCTCACAAATAATCACTTACTTATTATTCCTATTTATCTTTAAACACAAATGAGCCCCTTGTCATCAATACACACAATTCCTTTTCAACTTACTTTAGCTCTTGCACTCGCCCGTTCGCTAGCTAATTTTATACAACTTCTAATTCTTTCTGGGCGTGAATATGTGACTGCCCTATACAGGGCTTCAAACGAGGTACCTATGCGCGCGCATGCGGGTCTGCGTCTAGCTACATGAATCACAACACATTCTTTAATGGTTTACTGATGAACCCGAATGTGTTCAGCTCAATTTATTTTAGTTCTGTTGACTGTTTCTTTTCCTCTGATGTTTCAAAATGACATATATACAATGATAGTGCCCTCTGATGGCACACAAAGCAAAATATAGCAAACAAACAATACCCTTAATATTAAAACACAAAAAAATAATGACCATTCACACTGAAAATTACATCGAGGAATACATTCATCCACACCGAATGCGCATTCCGTCGTTTGAAATTGTTGACCCTCTTATTCTCTAATGAATTAACAGAACTTGGTCTTCGACAGATGCCTTTGAAGTTGCCAAATAAAAAAATATCCATGCATCACTTCCCTAATACCGAATGAACACTGCGACACGCGGCGCATATCATGCATCGCCGTCCGCCGATTCGTACACTCCCCGTGTACGGCGATGGTCCCGTCTCAGCTTCCACCAGTTCCCAGGACCATGTAACCCACGAACTCACATAGTTAAAAACCCACTACGAAACGTTTTGCGATGAAACGCAAAGTTTTCACTACATTTAAAGTTCCCGCGGTGAGGAAACACTTCATTTACGAATGAAAATAAAATATTTAAAGTTCCCGCGGCGAAGAAACACTGTTCGTTGCATAAATGCAAATAAAAATATTTAAAGTTCCCGCGGCGAGGAGACACTGTTTCGTTACGCGAACTAAAATTCAAATACTCTGTTTGTATTTCTTTTTACTGTCCGGAGCCCGCTAAACATCGTGTTGTAAGCACTGCAACACAAAATGTCCGCGAACATTGTTCAAAAGTGCAACCGCGTAAAATTAATTTTCGCGTCGCTTTTACCTGTAAATTATTTGCCATTACTTAGGAATCCATTCACCCGTTTCTTACAACCTCTTTGTCTGCATGAAAATACCTAAAAATATTTTCAAATCACACTTCCGAACAATAATTTTTAAAATTTTACATTAACGCTAATCCGGAGCTAGCGTCTTCGCCGAGCGCACAACACCGTCTCATCTTCTTTCTAGCATTGTTGTCCAATATTATATATAGATTTACATTGAACAGACGCCGATCGCTCGCCCGTTGCCACAAACAAGATTACAAAATATTTAGAAATCTTAAAATTAGGCAAAAATCCCAACCTTGTAAGTCTTAATAAACAATCAATAGTTAAATCCAGCCCCATCATAAATTTATTAATTGACTAGCTTTCTTTCGTCCATTTCCTCCCTCCCGCACTCTGCATTCGTACAGCGTACGTCCAAAATGGCGTCATTCGACCTTCCATAATTATGCGTTTTAATCTATGTTACTTGGGTAAGTACTTATTCTAAATATTTATTTATTTATTTGTTCACTGTTGATATATGATTTGTTGACATGTGCAATTTGTTTAATAATTGTAGAACCACTGATGATGGGAAGAGTGTTCCCGAAACACGTGTCTGAATACATGTAATCGCATTATAATTACATTGTATACTATTGTGGTTGATATCTTATTCACCCCATATATTTTATCATGGAGAACCACAAAATCTCAGCTGCCACCACAGAATTTATACAAAATATTTCTTATTTTCATGTTTTAAACGTTCTTACGCCTTATTACCGGTTTTCAATACTGTCTATAATTTCTCTGATAATTACTACACTATCTATTTCTCCTTTCATTGTCTTATTTCATTAAATGTAACCATTTTTAGTTCGACATTTCGTCGTGAAGTCAGTCGTGACGTCACTACGATGTGTCCCTTTTATATATATATATATATATATATATATATATATATATATATATATATATATATATATATATATATTGTGACGTCACGGGGTTAGACAACCCCATAACGCCACCATCAGTTATGTAAAGTAGCTCACTAACAGAGAGGACTAGAGTACGCGGCGGAGCGATGGCCGGTAAACGCGCCATCTGCCCGCAGCTTTTCAAACTGCGACGCCCGAACTAGTGAGTAATGTTTTTCCGTGAGGTCACGAAAGGAGGAGAATATGCACCCCTCCAAAAATTTCCCCAGGCGCGAGTATCATAAGTATCGCGGCGCGCCTCGGAGGAGCTCTCTTTTACGGCAACTGCGGCGGCGACCAGAAGAAACTCTCTTTTACGGTAACTGCGGCGGCGACCAGAAGAAGCTCTTTTGCTACAACTGTAACGGCGAGTACAAATAGATAGTATAGGAGTTTACTTTAACTTGATAGTTAAAAGCTAGCTCGGAAAAGCGTATCTTAGAAAAGTGAAGTAATTAGGAGATTGAGTGCAAAATCATTCGTCGCGGTCACAATAATTCGGAGAGCAAGCCAAGTAACTGTTTTGACATCGGAATAACTTCAAAAGTTGTAAAATTCGCGCAGAAGGACAGTAATTTAATCCAGCATCTCACATTGCACGCTGAGATCACACATGCCTAAAGTGTGGTAGGTCGGCCGAGCATGTGAGCATAACTCTTGCAACATTAATAATTTCCAGGCTGGAAGCGCGAACGAACGTGTACGAAGCGGTGGAAAACGGACGACCCCAGGAAGAAAGAAGCGTAGGCGAGAAGGACTTGGTCTAGAACGAGGATAGTACGGTTTCGGAACGAGAGAAAGGTGTGGAAATTGGTGGCTTGGCGGCGTTCGAGCGGAAGGGACTGCTTTCGTCGCAACACAGCACGCGAGACGAGGCGGCAACGCGGGGCGAGCGGCAGAAAATCCCCAAAGTTACTTACAGACGAGCGACGCAGAGCTGGTGAGGTAAAGGCAGTGTTAAAAGTGGGTGAAACGTCTAAAATAGGAGGGAGAAGTATTTTGAACTGTGTGAGGGGCAGTTTACAGGCCATTTACCGCACGTGCCAGTAGATTCAGTTAAAGAAGTCTACCTTGTACAATTTTACGTAAATGATTCAGAGATTTTATGTTGTACAGTTAATATTATCCAGAAAGATCAATTTGTTGTATTATGTTTGAAGTAATTGCTTTTGTGACATGTAAAAGGGTTTGAATTAAGTAACGTGAATGCCACGTATATTTTTTTTGTGTTCAGTATTATAGTGAGTGCGAAGCCCAAGGCTAGCACCTGTGAAAGGGTTTCTTTGAAACAAGTATCAAATTCATTTGAAAAGAAGCCGTGCACGGAAAACTAGAGGCCAAAAGAGTAAATAATTTAGTAGGGGAAAAACTCAGAAAGGAGTAATTAAATCCTAAATTGTAGTTGATGAAAGTGTGTTTAGGCAGTCGAGGTGACGCCTATATGTTTTTGTTTTTTTTGTCTTGTTTCATTTTTTCAGTGACCAGCTACTTAAAGTGCAATAACCTATTATGAAATTGCGTCACTGTAAATTTTTCTCATTGAATATATGTTCATATTAATATTATTTTATTTGATTCGTTGTGTTAAGGGTTCAGACCTTTCTCATACACGAAAGATCCTGCTTCGTGAGAATTGTAAGCTCGCTTCACGAGCATTGATGCTATCACGACCCACCACGTGTGGTAAAGTAGGTAAAGTAGGTAGGTGGGGGTGGGTTAAATGTAGAAACGTATAATTTATATATATATATATATATATATATATATATATATATATATATATATATATATAAATTTTACGTTTCTACATTTAATTTTAATTAGCTTTCTAGATGTTTTCCTAAATCGTGATTAGTCTTGAAATTGTTCATAAATTTCGCCCCGTTGTTCTATAAAGATCCAGCTCGATCCCTTCAGGCGTTTTCGTAATATTTATTAAAAAACCATATACGTCGTCAGCTTTCTTCTAGCAACAATGGCCTCCATATGTCCATGCTTGTGAACGTGAAATGTACGATTACGATTATTTTGAAATCTAGAGTACCCCTGGTGCTGTTTATTCTTTCTAACGATTCTAAAAATTATGCTTTATCGAATGTTTATGTTGAATTTCACCTTTTTCCGCGCATTCGATTAATTTGGGAAAATGTCTGTGCGCGGCACTGCCGTCATCTGTCTTTTTGAATATAAATTTTAACATTTTATTGGGAAGTCTATTTTTAGGGACACTAAATTACCGGAATGATCGCAAATCATTACAATATCATTGTTCACAGACGGACGGACAGACTTTTAGGCGTTTTGCCGTCATTCGATATTTCGGTATCAAGCGCCCCAAAAGCTGGATTCTGGGTACACCACGCGTTAGAGGACTTTTTCCCCTAAATTTAGCAACTGGATTGAAGACTTTTTCGCTACCGAATTCTGGCAATAAGAGTTTTTCTGTCAAAAATTCGCCGGTTTACTTTCTCGCTAAGGAGTAGAGAGAAAATTACGTAATACTGCGCGAAAAAACGGCGAAGTTTCGGAAGAAAAATTCTTATCACAGGGCCATTTTTCTTTATATTTTTGGTAGAGTTAGTGCCAAACTAATCCTATCCGATGACGTAAATATCATATTGCCCTATTCTTTTTTTTAATTGCAAAAATGTTTGACTTGTCTCTCACGTCGGTAATATTTACCTTAGAAGCAATTTCTTTACAATATTAGATCTATGAGTACATGTGCTTTAAAGATTGTCAAGAAAAGTTTCTCGAAAACTCAACAGTTTTCTGTAAAAATGAGCTCAAAATTTCAAATTTCCAGTAACGCTCAAACGCCATTTTCTCAAAAATGATTCAAATTTTTTCTTCAAATTTCTCCAATGGATAGTGTTAATTGCACTGTTTAATATGAGTAAAGTTAATTTTCGTGTATTTTTTTGTTTTTTTCAAAAATTACCAAATGTAATCTCTCACACCGTTAATACGCACATTTTCGTCGATTTGTATACATTATTACACTTGTGAGTGGAAGTGCTTGAACGGACATTCAATGAAGTTTTTCGAAAACTCAGTAGATTCCTATGAAAAAGAGCCAAAAATTTCGCATTTACAGTAATGATTAATCGCCATGTTCTTAAAAACGGCTTCAAACTTTTAAATGAAAATTTCTAATTTGGACGAGGATTTACTCTTTTTAATATTTTTGAAGTAATATTTCAGTTCTACTATTAAGTTACCGAAAAGTTATACATACGTATCACGGGTAATAGACGTAGTATAGAGACAGTTATGAAAAGCTTCGAAAAATTGATTTCGAGATTTCAATGGAAATACAGGTTTCGGGGTCCTCAGATACCGAAAAAGTGTTTTTTTGAAACCGTCTGTCTGTCCGTCCGTCTGTAGATTTTTTGAAAATTTTAGTAGTTTTTGTGCAATAGTGCATGCAATATTTTCAATTTTAAAAAATAACAAAACCAAAATTTTCTCATAAATGGCTCCAAATTTTTTCTTTAAATTTTTGGTAAGAATAGTACCAAATGCACCCTTTCTGATGACATACACACCACATATCTTCACTTTTTGGTTTTTTGAAAAATTACAAAAATGTAATTTTCTTGACTTTGTCTCTCACGTCAGACATATTTACATTAGAGGTGATTTCTTCACGTTATTACACTTATTAGTACATATGCTTTAAATAATGTAACTTTTTTTTTCGAAAACTCAACAGTTTTTTGTTAAAATGAGCCAAAATTCCGCATTTTGAAAAACGCTCAATCGCCATTTTCTCAAAATTGGCTTCAATTTATTTTTTAAACGTTTTCAACGGATAGTGGTAATGGCACTGTTTAATATGACGTAAAGTTCATTTTAGTACATTGATTTATTTTTTCAAAGATCACACAAATGTCATTTTTTCAATATCTCTCACGCTGATAGTATACACATTTCAATGGATTTGTATACATTATTTAATTAGTAAGTTGATGTTCTTCAAATTATTTCAAATGAAGTTTTTCGGAAACTCTATAGGGTCCTGAGAAAAAGGGCTTCAAATATCGCATTTACAATTAACGCTATTTTCTTAAAATCGGCTCCAAATTTTACAATGAAAATTTGTACTTAGGACGAGGTTTTATCCTACTTTAATATTCTTAAAATAATATTTCGGCGCTACTATTTGTAAACCGAAAAGTTAAGAACATGTAAAAAGATGTACTTTGGGCGGGGATAGATGGAAGCAGGCAAGGAGGAGAGGGAAGCCTGTACAGTACCGGTAAGGAAGCGGATACCGGTACAGAAGTGGGTAGCAAGCGGTAAATCACGCGGACCTCGGTAAATCACGCGGACCAGACGGCATCTCGACAGATTTTATAAACTCGGTGGGGATGCAGTATTGCCGTATTTGTTAAGATTATTCAATGTTTCTATTAATAATGCAAGTTTACCAGACGATTGGAAGACAGCTATACTGGTCCCAATTTTCAAAAATGGTGATAAAATGAAAGTTTGTAATTATAGACCAGTATCTCTCACATCAGTAGTATGCAAAATAATGGAGCATTTAATAGCCGGGTACATTCGCCGCGAATGGGAAAAAGCGAACTGGATTTTTCACGGACAGCATGGGTTTAGAAGTAAATATTCGTGCAAAAGCCAAATCGTTTCTCGTTTTCAAGATCTAGCTGACGAAGTTGACGCGGGTGGGAGGGTGGATGCAATCGTAATCGACTTTGCGAAAGCATTCGACGTAGTACCGCATAATCTACTTATCAGGAAATTATTAACTTCAGGAATTTATGCTAGAGTGGTGAAGTGGGTAAGCGAATTTCTTAGAGACAGGAAACAAAAAGTTCGAATTGGCACTCAGTTTTCGACTACGGGTATTGTTACTTCAGGGGTTCCACAGGGAAGTGTTTTAGGACCATTACTTTTCTTAGCGTACGTAAATTATCTCCATGTTAACATACAAAAAAGGTGCGTTTATTTGCAGACGATTGTTATATACCGAAAAATCAAAAGTAGCGCTGACGAACAAATATTGCAGCAGGATTTAGAACATTTACGTGATTGGGCTGAAAAAAATGACATGGGAATTAACGGATCGAAAAGCAAAACAACGTTCGGGCGGGGAAGAAATTATGAGGAACCAGACTATCGTTTAAGTGAGGTCGTCATCCCAGGAGTCTCATCATGCAAGTATTTAGGCATTCATCTAGAAAGTAAATTAGGGTGGGAGAAGCATATAAATCAGGTAGTAAGCAAAACGTGGAAGTCCTTGCATTTTGTAATGCGAATTCTAAAGAAAAGTTCTGCAAATGCGAAAGAATTAGCATATTTTTCGCTGGTTCGCCCTCTCATGGAATACGGAGTGGCATGTTGGGATCCATTGTTAAATTTAAAAACTCCAGTTCTCAAGATTCAGCCGAGAAGCCAGCCCATCCATCATTCAAAGACCTCTATTTTATAATATTTGTGTCTAGGGCTTAGTTTTTAAATTTAAGTTATAAGTACTCTATGTAACCTATCTTTTAAGTACTTAGAAAATAATATCTGGTGGCTAAAAGCCCCAATATGTGATTCTATGGCCATAGAACAATGTAAAAAGTGTTATTGGATGGTACAATGAGTCGTTAGATTCTATTATTTGGTCAACAGTTAAAATTAATAATTAATGTCACAAATTCTCTACTTTTAAAAACAGGTTTATGCTCATTATGAGGAAACCAGCCATAAACATGGCACCTACTAACAAAATCCCAAATTTACAATATTTTTTGGATTGAATGATGCCTCTGACTGCCTTTGAAAAGATAGAAAAAGCCATTTTTTTAGGCAAAACAAAAATTTCTGTGTACAGCCTAAGTTTCCACTAGCGACTGCTAGAGTGCACTGCTCAGCAGGTGCAGTGACTGCTAACGCCTGTGTATAGGCCACCTGCTCGATGTAAATGTTTTGTTTTTTGCCTAACTACAAGGCGCTATAGGTGTTGTGTAAAGGCAATGAGCATAGAACTGCTTTGAAATCGATTGGTAGTTTCACGCTCCAGTGACGTCTGGTGGTAACCCTCACTATATATATATATATATATATATATATATATATATATATATATATATATATATATATATAAAAGAAAGTCGTGTTAGTTACACTATTTATAACTCTAGAACGGCTGTACCGATTTGGCTGAAAATTGGTGAGCAGGAAGCTTAGAGCCAGGAGACGGACATAGGATACTGTTTATCCCGTTCGACAGCGTTCATGTGTGAGAACACACGGTTTTGCACGCTTTCGCACGTTTTCGCGTGATTTCGCATGTTAGCGGTCATTGTTGTCTGTTGTAACCCATTGTTGTAACGCCGCACTGATAAGAGAAGGCGACAATGATAGCCGCCTTTCGTTCGCCGTTATCTATATATTCATATATACTAATATATAAAGACAGAAGTGCGTTGTCTTACAACGCGGTAATCTCTGAATCTACTGAACCAATACCGATGAAACTTTTGTGCTTACTTCCTTTAAAGATCTGGAGTGATTTAGGCTATGATTTACAACCATAAACCGTAATATATTTACAAAATAATTACTTTTCTCGACGTTTTTGACATAGATTTACATCACAGATTCAAGAGTTCATCAATGTCAATAGTTAGCTGTGCGCCACCAGAGGATGACGTCTGAGATCCGATTTCATCAATGTCCAGAATTATACGAGATTCATTGGACTTTGAATAAGGTTATGTAATGTCCCTGTATGAACGGTGGTGATTTGTTAGTTCTGAACTTTGGTGGAATATTTGGAAGAAATCGGTAACTAAAGTGGTAAAGATGACAAGTTACATGCATTATCCTTAATCCGTATTATGTACAAAGTGGCTAGAAAACATTGGAGTTTGAATTTGTACAAAAGTTGAGGTAGGTTGAGACAGTGCAATGTATAGTACAGAATACACAGTAATCTACAATGTATTATATATAGATATCGTATACATTCTAAACAACCCCTTCTTTTACAGAAATTTGTAAATATTGAATTGCTTGAAACAATGCGAGTGTCAAGCTGTCAAAACAGACTATACAAGTGCGTATAGATGGGCTGTCTATAAACGTTTGGAATCGGCTATTAAGAGAAGTGCAACTTGCTGAAGTACTCACTCGCACTATTGAAAATAATACTACAAGGAGGGATGCAAATGTAAATAATTCTCTACGTAGTAGGGTTGCTTTTCAATAGCACTCACAATTTGACTATTTACACAGTTCTCATGTTCAAATTGGTAAAATGTTTGTATGTTTTGGTTTCACCCAGTTGATTTTTTTCTTCATTATGTGCAGAAGATTAGTGCAGTATGATGTAATTAAGCAATTATCACTTACATATTGAGACTAATCTGTGCTATTATTTTGCATTGCAATTGCTCCCAATGCATGAATTGGTTTTTGTTATTCACATTTAAAGATCCTTAATATATAGTATTTCAGATCAAATAATGAAGCTTATATGGTTTTGTTCAGAACATTGTCAATTTAGTGTGGAGACTTAATGTACATGTTGATGGATCAGTTTTTAGTTATAAAGTGAAGAAAGTTTAGCAGTTGGAACCCCAAATAAGAAAAATAAAAATAATTTCTTTTTCGTGAAAAAGTGAGCGAGGTAGACCGGAAATTTCCAAATGGGGGTGAAGAGAAGCCAGGGCTATTGAAGCGTGGCCGTGCAGAGCATGGCAGGGAGGTGCAGGGCGGAGAAGGGATACAACAGAAGAGATAGTAGGCCCACCGCAGGGTATGAAAAAAATGGAATTCCAACATCACCAAGGAAATTAGAAAACATTACTACGAGAAAGTCTGTGCAATTCTGTAGCACCTCTAGTTCAATGTTAATTTTTGTTTTTGCCTGAAAGTTTCAAACTTTTAGAGAGTACAAATAAAATAAGACCAGCACCAATTTCTTTACCATTTTCTCCTACGAACGATTGAAAAATTTTTAAAAGAAATTTGGAAGTGTTTTTGAGAAAAAATTAAATTTTTGTGAATTGTTATCTATTCTACTCACAATATTTAAGCAAGTAATATGTATCTTAATGCAATATATTTGCCAATATTAGAACTTTAATTCATTTAATTCACAGTTTTTTTTAATGAGACTTTTTCGTGATTTTATGAATATATTTCTGAAACATCCATGTGATCAAAGCATGGAGAATAGTGTTCATTCTGCCGAATTCCAGCGATTATGTTATGGTCTAGTAGATTTGCTCTTGGGACTTGTGATGTTTTTAGGTTTGTAATCATTTTTGAATTAGATTTTTCGGTTAACATCTTTTCTTAAAATTCGTTCTTCAAGTGAAGCAAAGTATGCTTAGAAATACGGTAGTTCCGATGGCTGAAGAGTTAACAGAATGCAATTTTTTAATATTATAATTGGAGTGTTACATATCCGTTGAAGATGAATTGAGAATGGCGGTGCCGCATATGCTTGGGTTTATGAATTTATTTCATTGTTAAGTCACGACATTTCTTGTTGTATATAAAACAGGGTTTTATTATTGAATTTTTTTAAATTTATTACTTCTTTGTTCAGCATTTCTGTCTTTCAAGGGCCTTTATACACGATTTCAATGGCAGTATAGGATGAACCATCCTCAGGTCTAAGTGTCAATATAATAACAATAAAAATGAGCTTGGAAAGTTGTGTTGTTGCTATTGTTGTTGTTGTTGTGTGTGTGCGACAGAGACAAACAGAGAGATACGGACAGAGAGAGAGAGACAGACAGACAGAGACGGACAGACCGAGAGAGACGGACAGAGAGAGGCGGACACGAGAGAGAGAGGGACAGAGAGAGAAGGACAGAGAGAGAAGGACAGAGAGAGAGAGGGACAGAGAGAGAAGGACAGAGAGAGAGAGGGACAGAGAGAGACGGAGAGAGAGAGAGAGACGGACAGAGAAAGAGACAGAGAGAGACGGACACTGAGAGAGACGGACACAGAGAGAGACGGACACTGAGAGAGAGAGAGAGAGAGACGGACAGAGAGAGAGACGGAGAGAGAGAGAGAGAGAGAGAGAGACAGAGAGACAGAGAGAGAGAGAGATTATATTTTCAAATATTCAAAGAGGCTTAAAAATGTCATTAGGATAGTGTGAGTGGATTCTCTGTGGATGTCTGTAATTCTTACCTACGAATGGTAAGTAGCTGTAGCTAGGGATTCTAGTAGAATATCTTGAAATTTTGATGATATAGTCTTGAATTGATTATATTTTTAATTCTCTATATAATTGTTCATTGAATTCATCATCAATTTCAGGCAGAACAATTTGTTTAATGGGTTGATGTATGTTTTTCGTTGTTATGTCTAAGATGTCTGAGATTATGTTGCTGTTGTTTGAGTAAGGAGTTGGCTCCCACGGTGCAATTATTTGGAGATCGTTATCAGGGGCGTATACCTGTAATTTATTTCCTTGAAGTGTCGATGAGTTACATCCCCACGCTGATTATTTACTGTTCAAATCGTATTAGCAAAATTGGATGATTACTGTTGGTGTTAAATATTTCCTGATAAAATTTTAGTTGAAAAGGTTTGTTTGGCGGTTTATACGGTGTACATTGTTAAGTATTATGATGCATATTGCAGTGGTTTCAAGGTTTAGTGAGTTTGGGCTTTCAATTGATATGTGTTTTTTATTTTAGTTGATGTTAGTATGGCAACATCTCCTGCTGCCATTTCTGAGGGTCTGTCATTTCAGGATATTTTGTATCCTGGTATGTAATGTATTTGATTATCTGACATTTGGAGTTTTGATCGATAGGATGGTTTGAATTAGGTGTTGAATTTCATTTTGTATTTGCGGCATGATGGTTGCGATTATTTGAGAGACTTGTGGTACGGTAGTTATTAGTTGTGATATATCCAATGGATGATGTATTTGGGGTGAATATTGGCTACGTGATTGCGATGGTGTTGACCATGCTAAAACATTCGGGGGTTGTGAAAGGTAGTTTTTATTATTAAGGTTGACGGGATTTTTTACGTGTTGATTGTTGGTTCTTGGCGCTTGTTATAAATAAAGTGGCTTTGTGTTTGTGCTCGAGTTGCGTCCTAAGCTTTACAGCCGCGATAATTGGTAGTGTGCGAGCATCCGCAGTTAACACAAGTCGGAGTGCTGTCTTTTCGTTTGGTGCATTGTGAGTAGTGGTGAGCTGAACTTCATTTAACATATCTAGATTGAACTTGATAGCCTGTGTATGATTATATCTTTCACAGTTTTGCACTGTGTAGGTGTATTTGATTTGATTCTAGATTGCACCTGAACAATACAACGCAGAAATTGATCTAATTTAAATATTGATTTAGGATCGTTTGCATTTTGAACATTATATCTTTAAGGTCAAAAACTAGTTGTAGGAGCTCTCTAGTTTTGTTATATAGTCTAACTATCTTGATGACGGGGTATTTTAAATTAATTATTTCATCCAGTATTTCACTTTCACTCGGTTATATGCCTTTGCATATAACCGAGAATGGTTTGCTAGTTGGATCAGGGCGACGGCGTAACCCCTGCGCGCCGAGTGTTATATTTCAGAGTGGAGTGCACAGGTGAGTACAGAAATTGAAATTTATTAATATAGAAAATATTATAAACGGTCGCCAGCCGCAATAAATGTGACAAAAATCCCCTGTCCTAAATCCTAACAAATTTTGAAAGTGGAATAAAGGGAAGGAATAAACAATATTCGCAAAGAGTCGCAAAGAGCTACACTTCAAAGTGATACACCTCGATCCTTTTCAACTAAGAAATTCAAATTTATTCATCAAATAACTAAGAGTTATTCTCTTTCACATATCAGGAAAATGACAACTGAAAAATGTACATAAAGCAGATTTACATACATAAATCACAAAGTTGTTTGGCTGAAGCCTTAATACACAATGAATAATAAATCAATCCTGAAATTACATAGCAAGAATGTCAGGCGGATGCCTCTACACAAAATGCTGGAATATAATAAATTACACAGAAATACACTATGAACACAATTGTGAGGCATAGAAGCCTCTTTACAAAAATATCTTATTAACATTTTTTCTCAGAATTACTATTGTGGTGCGTTTTCCCCCAAAAGGCCAAGTCCACTTTACGTGAAAAGCGCACAATATTTCAATACAAAATTTCCAAAGCTCACCACATAAGAGCTTTAATTACATAATAAACATAATTGATTGCTAAGCAGTAATCACAAATATTCATAAAAAAATATTCATCGATCAATACATTTTGCGTACAAACGTTACTTAGTGAATCAGTTGGTTTCCTTTTCTACCATGCGAGAAGATTCTCGCTAAGGCCAATAATGCCCTCGCTCCAGCTGACATAGACGACAGTGTGACCGCTGACCCAGACGATAATTACTGTTATCTGTTAGATCCACTTAAAAATGCTTTAAGTGAGAAATCAGTTTATACATGGCTTGCTGCTCCGTCGAAAATCCTTTTTTCTGCGAGTAGCAAATAGCTACTGCTACAATGGCCCAAGTTCATACACATGCATGGTGCCTATGTTGCAAAATTGTCTCATTATAAATGTTGTACAGTTGTACTAATCAATATACTCCATTATAATAATTGGGTGCACATACCAAGTAACTTATCGTCGTACTTTTCCCGAGTTCTTGAGTATCTAAAGAAATCATAGACATCGCCCACATGGCATGGTATTCTTTCAATTCCTAATGTTTACTTTAACAAAAACAAGATATAGTATAATGAATTAGTTTACATTTGCATTGTATAATTTAAAAAAAAGACTCAATATAACCTGTAACAAATAATGTACTTCCGGGTCAATGACCCCCATCTCGATCAGGTTTTTGTCCAGTTTCCCTGATCCATTGAGCAAATGCTGAGATGGCCCCTTGATTTGCTTCTGGACGTAAATGTAGCTTCACTATGCGCACGTTTTGTTGAACTTTCCTTTGCTTGTAGTGGTAGTAGAGCTTAGGGTGAGTTTCTATTTTGTTAACAATACAGAAAAATCAAGTCTGTTCGTTTCTTTACCGTTAAAAATAAGTTCTCTATAATTTGGCAACGAAAATATCTAGTTTTTGAAATGTTAATCTCTCGCTTTTTAAATTTGTTATTATTATTATTATTATTATTATTATTATTATTATTATTATTAACCTTTCAACTATTAATAGTTAAATTGTTGGTAAGGGATTCTGAAACTCAAGAAAGCGTGCGCAGATGATTTTCTCCCCCATACGTCATATACAGTTTTTGACTAAATAAATAAATAAATAAATAAACTCCTGTGCGAATTTTATGTTAGTGATATAGATATCTCAAACATGACAGAAACTTTTTTTTAAAATTCGTTGCGTCAACTCACGACGCAACGCGTCTCCTAACCCCTTCTACGGTGTTGAGCGCTATTGGAGTAATCCTCCGTTACTTTATATATATATATATATAATCTAGAGTAACCCTCCGTTACTGTATATTTATGTCCGTCACGTCTCGTCGCAGTCAGTTGTCATGAGGACCGCCAGGTAGCATCTCCGCGTACGCGCCTCCCACCACACGCTCCTGCGTCACTACCCAGCGGCCAGAATTTGGAAGGAATATGGATAGGGTTTAGGACACTTCACAGGGGTTGGACTAGCCCTAGTGAAGCAGTCAAACTCGTTTTGCTGGAACAAATTTCACATAATATTCGACGGGAATCAAACCCCGAACTCCTTGGCGAAAGGCAAGCGACTTCCTCTGCGCCACGAGATGACCTACAACTTCTGTACAAAATTAATTGTTGTATAGGAAATATATCATGTTGAATAAATTTTATGACCTCAGAAAATCCTATGCCAAAATATGTTCCGGAGGAACATAGAGCAAGTGTTTTTAAATGTGAAGACCAACGAATGGTGATTGTACACAAAGAAAGTTAATTAGATCTTCTCTGTTAGGACCGAGAAGCCGCGCCGCACACAACGAGAAGCACAACACTCTCACCTTGAATGTGTCTAAACTGAATAAGATTGTGTCTATATTGAAACTAGAATTGCATAAAAACCTCATTGTAAATAATATAAACAGTAAATTTCCAGAACAAAATAATTACCAGTTTATATTTGCACATTTTATTTAAATATTTTCAATAGTGAGTGCAATAGTAACTGGTGATTGTGAGTGGTTTAAATGAACGAACAAAGTAGCCCCGGGTCGGGGCTACTTAACTCATCAACTGCGTTTGTAAACGCAATTGAGACACCAGATGCGACTAACAGTGCTCATTATGATTCCTCAGAATACAAATACATCTATCACAACATCAGCAGCAACAATTACAATTTCTTCAGCAGCAACAGGAACTACTACTTCTACAACAGCAACAACAGTTAATTTAACAACAGTTATCATAAACAATCCAGCCTCAGGAGAATCCCAGTGAAGAGATGCCAATTACATCTTTAAATGAAACTCACCAATCAATGCACCCAAACCTGCAGTTTCAAATTCAATGATTGATTGATTGATTTTTCGTGTTTCCGGGCGCGTCAACTGCTTTGGTCATTAGTCCAGTGGTAGTGCAGTGCATGTTCTCCCCGGGAGATAGCGGTGATCTTCCCCCGCTGGATGGCGAGATCCGGCGCCGACCTACCGTCGGCTAGTGGTGTTTCCCCCTAACCAGGACTCTTCCACCAGCTGGGCACCGCCCCAGCCGGGACAAGCTCTAAGCTCCCGACCGGTCTCCCAGTATATGTGTTAGCAGCATGTTAGTGTACGTGTGTGTGCGTAAGGGGAGAGGAGAGGACAAGGAAGAGGAAGGAAAGATCGCGCGCGGTCCGTGGCCCATTTGTTAGGGTACTGCTCCGGCATTCGCCTGGTGTTGATCGAAGAAACTACGGAAAACTACCGATGAGAACTGCCGGTCGCTAGAATTCTCCTCCAGACAGCGTCTGAATTCGACCTAGCTGAAAAGCTATTGTCGAAAATCCTGCCGCCGTCAGGACTCGAACCTAGGACCTCCCAGTCAGAGGCGCTGCAGTGACATCAGATGATGCACTGAGCTACAACTCCCGGTTTCAAATTCAACAAACAGGTCAGCCCTTGCAATTACAACTGTCAGGAGCCGTCAGTGAAAACAACCCACAGCAATACGTAGCAGTAAAACGATTCAGGGACACGTTCGGAGGACAACCCGTAATCAACAATCCAATAAACGCTCCAAGCAGTCTAACCCAATCAACATACAGGGCCGAATCAATATACTACTTCAACAGTAAGTTCACAACCAAATTTTGTTACGAGTGGAACAAAACGCGACGTTCAAATGACTTACGCTCTCGTTTCAGTGAACTAAATAATGAAACTAATACTAACGAATCATCTACATCCATTGAAACTTCTAACATTAAAATACCCCCCATTCATGTAATTAGTGAACAATATCCCCAACTTGTTGAACAGATACAAAAATTACAAATAACTTCCCAATTAAAGTGATTAAAAACGAAACAAAATTTTATTTACTATCATAGAAGACTTCAGAAGTTTCGAAAAGTACTCTGAAAAGTGTAATATTATTCCTAGATTTCGTAGAATGAAACGTCTTTCCAAATGAAGGCACAATAGAATAGCAATATTTAAAAAGAAGGTGGTCGAAACCGTTTCGAGGCGACTCGCCTCGCTCGAGTAAAAAGAAAGATGTCAAGATGCACGTATATATGCTACGGACTATCAATTTAATTATGTAGGGTTGGTATTGCGAATTCAGCTGAGAGGTATTGGCGCGCAAGCTCGCTTCTCCCACTGTCTTATTCACATCATCAAAAGCTTCCTTGCCGATCGCAACTTTTCAGTCCGCCTTCCTGGCGCTCTTTCATTTCCTTTTCCCATAAAAGCAGGGAATCCCCCAAGGATCTGTTCTCTCTCCCACACTATTTAATCTTTATACAGCTGATATACCCTCCACCTCTCATACCTCCATTGCACTGTTTGCTGATGACACCGCAATATATTCCTCAAACCGGGATATTGACACCGCACAAGAAGACCTGCAACACCACCTCTTCCAGTTCTCCGACTGGGCCAAGAAATGGCATATCTGGATAAACCCTGAAAAAGGTCCAAACAAACATCCAAAAAATGCAGATTTTTCAAAATAAATTCCTCCGAACCATCACTAAAGCTCCATGGTTTGTACCTAACTCCCAGTTCCATAACGAACTCAGCATTACTGCAATCTCCGTACATTTCTCCCTCTTATCCTCTCGCTTCTATCCCAAAATTCCCCAGATTCCCTCAGCCGTACATTTCAAAATCGGAAAACAAAATACTCACTGCAATAGACTAAAGCGGAAACTACCGCGACAGTTCTTCGACCCTCCCTGATTATCATGTAGCCGTGGCTTCTCACATTTAATTCACGTGTACTCAGTGTATTCATGTCTATGATTTTTCTTAATCAATATTAACGTAATTCAATGTACCCTCACTGTATCGTACTCGGATGCTGAGGGCCTTTGGGCAAAATAGAAATAAATGAAAAAAAAGCAAGCTCGCTTCCATTGTCGGGACTCCGAGGAAATACGACTCTATTCATATGACGCCACGAGAGGTAATTCTTGGAGATTTTTCCAGCCAAGCGTTTGCACAAAAGATCGCCAAGTCAGTAAAAAGCCGTATTAACTCACATCTTGGAGACATTGAAGAAAGTAGATTTTTGACTGGTGGAAAGCACAAGTCTTACAGCTGCTGCAGACTGTGTAAAGAGCGTGTTTTGTGGGCGCGTAAAGCTGAAAGTGAGCTGAAATTATATTACTCACAAAATACAAGAGAAAGTAATCTTTTATTCGCCTGAGGAAACAATGACAACAAGGTAAGATTGACAATGGTTTCAATTTTCACGCTGAAATAAACTAATAGTTATCAAATAATTGCCTTTAAGAATTTTCCGTTGTGGCAAGCTGGGAAGTTGTGGCCAGGCTTTGTGGGCAACCCAATACAGCATTCTGTGGCTCTCCCAAACAATTTACTGAAGCTATTTTGTAGCCTCAATGGTTATTTTATTAATAATATAAATACTACTCTCTAGAGTAAAAGCCAAATTTCCAGTTCCATTGATACGAAAATTGTGGAAGTCAAGTAAAGAAAGATAAAAGTAAGTTATGGTTTGATAGTTAAACATTTAATATTATTATTATGATAGAAAATGTGTTTTATAAGTTATTTATTTTGTTAGTACACACCACTACATCTAAAATGCTCTAGAACTTCTCACTTCAATTAGAATCAATTATCTTTAACAGATAATTTTCCGAACCTCTCAATTACAAATAACTAAAAAACTGTTCACATCTGGCGTGATTATATCTAATGTTGAAAATGTTTTTGACAAAATTATTTATTGGTGTTAGCATTTTAATATTGTAAATATTGTCAGTATAAAACAAATAATATTGTAATTTAATTACATATCTCTATATAGATCTATGTACTACAGGTAAATAGACAAAATATGTTTCAATTTTTTTTGAACATGATGAACCAGTCAGATTTTTAAAAAATGTAAAAATTTATTTTTGAAAAATTCAGTAAATTTCTCATAAAAAATCATTATTTTCCATGGAAATTTATACGATCAAGACAAAGAAAAAGTAACATAAAACACGTTTTTCGTTATTATGAAGGATGTGAGGCGGGACAGGAATTTAAAACATCCATGAAAAAATGTTTTTCGTGGTCACAATCCTTAGGAAAGTTTTCCTTTTCTATTTCAACGGGAACACGTTTTACCATTTTAATCGGCTAGAGCCTTTAATAGTACGTTTTAAATGACCAGTGTTTTAGATACCATGTCAATTTTGAGTGCGATAACTGAGGTGTTAAAATAATTTTTCGTTTCTAACATTAGGAACTAACGAAAAATTGAGAAAAAAAAAAGTAGTGAGTGTGGCGATAGACAACAGCTGGAAAGTGGATGGCGCCAGATCGACAAATTAGCCCAAACCAAAGAACTGATAAAAAGGATACGAGGAAGTCTGTGCCATCTTGTTGCAACCAATATTCGTTAGTCCACCACATCGTTAAAAGCAGGTTTATGGAAATAGCAAGAACGGCAATGCAGATGGACACTGTTTTCAGAACTTTAAGAGTAATGAGAAAAATATTTATGAGGGCATAATTAAGAGGTTTAGAGCAATTTTATTGGCAATTTTAAGTGAATACGTTATTGGCATTAATATTATTGTAAAATTTGCTATTTAAGGTTTCAAGAAACGTCTGTTTTCAGTTTGGAAATAGTTTTCTCTTTTCCACTGAGGAATAGTCAACGTTCAGAAGAATCGCGTCGTTATGTATACACACAGAATGTTCAAGACCGAGTGGAAGCTTTAGAAAAATGTTGAAAATAGCAATGGGAACATTTAATGCCCTGGAGAGTTTGTTGAGAATTGATTACTTTACGTGATATTCAATTTGTATCATACACGTTAGAAATATTTACGTTGATTTGATAGCATCTCAACAAAAAGCTTTACTTAGAAATACTTTCTTTCAAACGTATTTCTTTCAAACTATTATACCAGGCAACGCCGGGTCTTTTGCTAGTATTTTATGAGACAATATAGGAAGGCACGAGTAAAAGGCAAATAAATTAAGCCACAGTCACTTCAATGACATTATTCGATATGGTAACATTTTTCTTTGTAGCATTGTGTCTGATATTAATTGCACATTGCTCAAGGTGGCGTCAACACGATATAACTTAAAGATTAAATAATTAATGAGTGGTGCGAAACATTTCATCAGCACATCCAGTTCGTGGGCATGTAGAGGGTCGGATATTATCACTTGTGGCCTATGAACACATGCTGGGAAATTGAATTATAAGCATTTATACATGTGGCATTTTCCCCGGATTGTTACACAACCCAGTTTGCACAGATGTTCGGCAAACACTACATGAAATCCCCTGGCTTCTTTAGAATGTGACCTTGTCGGACACCAGTGCACACAGTTTTGCCTAAAAATCGGGGGAAAATTCACACACCTATTTCATTTCAATTGAACTTAAATCTTGTTACATAATCTACTCGTAAATTAATGTCTAAGAAATTACCACAAAGCTTTGTATTACGTTCAAATAAAATATTGCTAAGGAGCCACTTATCGAATATGTCCCGTGTAACTATCAGAATACAATGGCTCACACATAGATTGCATCTTTCATAATAAGTAACTTCTAATGGAAAATATTAAATTATCTTAATAGAATTAGTTTTGTTTTGTTCGAGGGAATGAAATGAAGAGATATAACGACGTTAGCACTGCGTCTTATAACGCGACTTATTAGTATCTAATTTTGCCAAAAAATACCACAGTTGCTCCTTTCTTTACCCATGGAACCTTATATGACTGGGTAGAACTAGAGATGCTGCCATTGTTACTGGGTTTCCATTAGTACGTGATAACATAATTTTATTTTCCAACTCATTAATTTCGCTTCTTAATTCTACCGTTTCTATTGTTTTTAGTTGTTTTTGTTTAATTGTCTGTATTAATTGTTTTTAGTTCTTCGGTATCTTCAATTTTCGCTTCGACATTCCCTATTCTAATATTATGTTGTTGCGACATATTGGTTAAATGGTCTATACGTGCTTCAGCGTTTGTCATCTTTTCGCATTGTTGGTTACCGACGCTTTTAAGTTCGGCGACATTTCCTTTTGAAATCGTAAATTCCGAATGGATTTTATTTAAAGAATCCGCTGCACTTTACCCGTTTGGTTATTATAAGATTCCATTTTTAAATGATTATTATTAATTTCGAGAGATGTATCTGCCCGTAATTGAGCTATTTCTTCCCTAATTTCGCCTTTCATAGTTTGTAATTCCCGTGATAATTTCTCGTTATTTTCATTCATTTCTGCATTCATAATTCCCACTTTCATTCCACTAACATTTTCAAAATTAAGCTATTAGAATACACGTTGACTGATGGCAATTCTATCAACTCTTTTTCCAGTAGAACTGTTCTATTTCCTGCAAGGGTTCTCCTTCGGGGTTAATATTCACTTCTGCTTCCATATTATCCTCCCCAATGATATCGTTTCGTATTCCCTCCTCATACAATTCGGCATCATTTCCCAGTTCTTCTACATTCTCAGATCGTGCTCTCCTCCGCATAGTCTCTATGATATGTAATTATTTCTAACTTAATTTTAATAATACCAATTTCAAGTTCTATTGTACCAAAATACTAACTTGACCAAAATGAAATGGTTTGGCACTACTTTTCTTAGTTTTTTTTTCTTAAAATTCTACGCTGATTATCCTCGTGTCGTATCCTTATGTCAATCCTCGAATTTCAGATTTCTCATGATTGATTTTCCCCTACGTTGACGCGCCATTTTTGAAATATGCCCGACGTTGACTGGTGCCAATTCGAAATATTATTATTACTGATACATGTAATTTGTGCGCCAGGAAAAGGTTACACTTGAAACCGAATGATTCCTACGTAATTTAAATATCTCTCCTTCCAAAATTATGTTGGGCTAGCTCAGTTAATTGAGGTTCGAAGTTCATAATTGTTGCTACTTCTCTGCAACCAATTATTCAATCTGCCATCCATGCGGAGTGACGAGGAATCTGAAAATCTTATTAAAATGCTGGATTGCACGTAACGAACAATGATAATCAGCTTCCTTTCAACTTAACAAATCAGAATTTATTATAATGATAAACAAAAATGATTCATTCTTTGGTCATGACCAGTTTTCTCTGTATTCCAATAATTAAACCTTGTTATCCATTCGTGGGTCTTCGCGCGCTTCACTTCTTCGTTCGTTGGCTCCCCGTAGAACCTTCTCCGTTGACGCAGCAAAATCTTGTTTCTGGATAAAGTCCTCGCTTAATAACCGTGATCTGGTTCAAAATTCTCCCGGCGATACTATTATAATCCGTGACTTCCCTAACTTGCGTCTCGGGTGGACTCCTAGACAAAAAGTTTACTTCCCTCAAGAACGCTCTATGCTAATATAAAAAAACTATAGTTAATTTTATACCACTGTCAATTACAATCTTTTCTCGATCCAGCAAAACATATTAAGAGCCGACCGTCTCTGCTCTGTCAATTCAACCTAACGAAAATGATCCTTAACGCCGGTTGTTTATTTGTCACATAGCGACCCCCTCGCGATCGTCTATTGACGCCCCCATATTCTATGTCATATAAAATGACATTTCCATGATAAAAATGGTTCGTCATTTTGGTATATCACTATATATATATATATATATATATATATATATATATATATATATATATACATATATTCTTTGTCTTTGATGAAATAATTGAATTCCACTGCAGTAAAAGAACATATTCAAGAAAAAAATTTGAGCCATTTGAGAAAATGGAGTTTGTGGGTTTCTGAAAATGCGGAATTTTGAGATGATTTTCACAGAAAACTGTTGGGTTTTGAGAAACTTTATAAGACATTATTTAATGTAGGTGTACTCATACATATAATGATGTAAAGAAATATCGTCTAATGTAAATATTACCGAAGTGAGAGTCAAGTCAAAAAAATTACATTACAATTACAAAAATTACATCACAATTCGAAAAAACAATAGAGCAATATTGCGTTTATGCCATCGTATTCGGTACATTCTGAACTATGGCTACCAAAAATTTAAAGAAAACAATTTGGAACCGTTTTTGAAAAAATCTTGTTTTTGTAGTTTTTTAATTGCAAATATTGCACGCACTATTGCACGAAAACGTCTAAAATTTTCAACAAATTGTACGTGACCTTTATGAAAGAACTAATAACAGACAGCAAATTTTCGAAAATTTAGAGTTAACCGCGAAAATAGGACCTATTCCATATTTATAAGTGTATTTTATTCTTTTCTTACAAGAAATTTAAAGAAAAATGTTTGTACCATTTTTGAGAAAGTTTTGAAAATGACCGGGGGGCTTGATGTAAAGTACCTTTAAAAATTAATGAATTTTTTTCAAAATAGCAGAGCTTTGACTCAGGCCAGATCGACAGGGGGTTCATCAATTTGGAAAAAGATCGTACGAGTGCGTTAAGCTGGCGTTACACTAGCAAGAAAATAGCGAGCAATATTATTTCGCAAGAAAAGTTGCCAATGTAAACATTGCGGCAATAAATATTTCTGATGTTGGCAATATTTCTTGCTAGATATTCCGATCGTAATGTAAACACCCGTGTTTCCATCCTCGGAAAGATATTGCCGGCTGTTGCTGGGACTAGAATTGGATTGAAGTCTGAGCAAGATATTGCTGGAAGAAGCCAATGATGGCCACGGTCAGATGCGCTGGAAGTACGGTTAAGGTAGTACATAGACGTATTATTTTGAATTGTTATATAATTTTTTTTCGTAAAATGGGTGTGTGAAAAAGTTTAATAAAATAAATGAAGTAATAAATATTACAAATCCTTTATGGTCGATTATCGAATGGTTCAAATTTTGATTTAGCTACAGATGCTCCCTAATTATTAATTTTGTTATGTTAAAAATTATCAAGATTCCTAATCTAAGATTTTAAGATTAATGTATAATACATCAACAATATATAAAGGACATTTTAAAACTTTTTACTGAATTAATAATTGCGCTTTTTATAAATAGAAAATTACTTAGAACCCACGTGAATCGTAGTCCACGAAAAAATATTGAGGCTCCTGAACCGAATTTGCACAAGCCCCTTTCCCTTTCGTCTTACAATACAGCCACATGTCTTCACAAAACGTCGTTTCTTTGCCTCTTCATTGAGCACAATAACTGCGACCACGACTCACATCTTCTCCCTTCTACTAACCATGTCGGAGTGAGATATAACCTCACTTGAGTTGACGCGCCATTTTCCTCGTGGCATCACCAAGTACGGCAAGATAAAGTTCTAATGTAAAACGATCGGCAATATCTTGTCGGAAAGATCTTCCTCCCAACTTTCTGGCAACATATTGCCCCGTCTTGGCCTTGCTAGTGTAAAGATGACCGCAAGAAAGAGCAACAAATTGCTGAAAGATGTTGCGGAAACCTATTGCTAGTGTAAAGCCAGCATTAGGCGCTAGTGTTGTTCACATATACCAGACAGACGGATGGGAGAACGGACGTTTTGGAGGGGAAAAAAGCACTTTTTCGGTATTAGGGGACCCCAAAACGTGTATTTACGTTGAAATCTCGAAATCAATTTTCCGCAGCATTAAATAATTTTCTCTATACTTCGTATATACGTATACACGAAAGTAACTAGAAGTGCTACAGACTTTCTCGTACCAATTTTTTCTAATTTCCTTGGTGTGGTCTTGTTCCATTCTCTCACCAGCTGCCTTCTATCGTCACCCAAAGTGCATTTTTTTGACATTTTCTTACCTTTTTGCTTTCCTAATTGCTTTCCCAACCGAAATATTACTTCAAGAATATTATACAAGAGTAAAATCTCGTCCAAAATAGATATTTTCATTGAAGAATTTGAAGTTGTTTTTAAGAAAATGGCGATGAAGCATTACTGTAATTGCGACATTTAGAGCTATTTTTCGCAGGAATCTATTGAGTTTTGAAAAACTTCATTTAATGTCATTTGAAGCACTTACACTCACAAATGCAATAATGCATACAAATCAATTGAAATGTGCGTAATAACGGCGTGAGAGATATTTAAAAAAAATTACATATTTGTAATTTTTGAAAAAAAAGTGAAAACAGAAAATAAGTTTTGCGTCACATTAAACAGTGCAATTAGCACTTTTTATTGGAAAAATTTGAAAAAAAAGCATTGCGGCAAATTGGAGCATTTTTTGAGAAAATGAAATTTCGGAAACTTGAGCTCATTGTAACAAAATACTGTTGAGTTATCGAGAAATTTTATGACATTTTTTAAAGCACATGTACTCATAAATATAATAATATGAAGAAATGGCCTCTAATGACAAGTCCGCCGAAGTGAGAGACAAGTCAAAAAATATTAGATATTTGTAATTTTTAAAAAACAAAAGAATAGAGCTATATGGCGTTTATGACATCATTTTGGGTACACATGGAGTTAACGCTACCAATAATTTAAATATTGAATTTGCAGCCGTTTTTGAGAAAATCTTGTTTTTCTAATTGTTTTAAAATTGCAAATATTGCACGAAAACTAAAATTTTCAAAAATCTACATGTCCTTAATCAAAGAACTATTTATCGACAGCAAATTTCTTTTGAAGGAAAAATTTCCAGCTTCGATTTTATAGTTGTAGGAAGACGCCGAAAAAAATTCAATCTTTTGTAATTGTCGAAAATTTAGAGTTAACCGCAAAATCGGAGTGATGCCACCTTTATAAGTGTATTTTATTATATTCTTACAAGAAATTCAAAGAAAAAATTTAGAGCCGTTTTTGAGAAAATTTCAAAGATTCAACTAGAGCCAGATTGACAGGGGTTTCTTGAATTTGGAAAAGATTGTACGTGTCGTTTAGCTGCATAGCTCTAAAGAAGGCCACAACAAGATGGCCGAAATGTCAGCTCCATCCACCAGGACACGGATCATCCCAGACAGCCAAGAATACAATGACTCCGGCAGCGGAAGCCCACGAATCCAATAACAACTCATGTATATATTTGTTCTCTATTTTTTAAATTTATAGTATAATTATTTAGTGTATGAATTATTATGAAACCGTAAAGCGACGTTCCGGCTTTATCATTATTCAAGGGCATATGCGGACGTAATAAGTACAAATTGTAGTTTAGAGAATAGGCGAGAGGAAACTGAAGGAACTGCAGTGGGCAGAACACATCAGATTTATCCTCCCGTTGGTATACAAGGAAGGCCGTTACTCTTCGAAATTTTAGCAATTACGATCTCTTGCCAGTTATGCGAATGTATTCAGATGTTCGACTGGACAGAACATAATTGAAAGATGGAAAAAAGTATACAGAATGAAGCTCACTTTATCCATGAAGTTAGTAAATTACCGATGCAGTGGTAGAGTAAATCAGTTAGCCAAAGTTATTATAAATAATGTATGAATGTAGAGAGGGTAAAGAATAAACACCAAAAATGTTATTCAAATTTATGATTGTAATTTTGAGAAAAGAAGCGTTTATTGAACTGAGAGAGATTGTAAGTGTGAATTGTGGATCGGGATTGCATATGAAATTATGGACTGTCAGTTTGAGTGATTCAGATAACTGTGATTTTTTCTTGGAAAATGTTATCTTTGGGTCAGAGCGAGAGAGATGAATCCTAATATAGTAAGTTCAATTTGAGAATTGAAGAATTAGAGAATAACACCGAACTGTTTCTTTTTTATGGATGAAATATTGTGTCCAAAGGTTACATAGATTTTTTTAATTGAATACCAAATAGAATTTTGATGGATGTTGTGTGTGTATTAATTGAAGTGTTTAACAAGAGGAATGATTGTGTACATGTATTTTGTAAATTTCTTGTTTAATGTATTTGAGATTACAGAATATTTTGAAAGCTGAATTTGAGTAATTTGTTGTAAAGGGAGTGCAAAGAATCCACGCCTCTGAATTTCGAAAAAGTAGGTACTACCTACCTTTGCAGAAATGCACCGGCTGAGATAACAAACCGTAGGGAGGCCATATATCTGGTGCCCACCTTATGGGGACTTCGAATTTACAATAAACACGCGTAAATTAAATAAAGATTGAGTTGAATCATGCTGTCGACTCTAAGACTAGAGAACTTCTGGGGAGTAATATTTTTAGTTCACTATATCCGATTATGTCAAAATTGAATAGAATTTCTTCATAACGATTGATTTTATTAATATAGAAATACAGCGAAATTCATTAACAGCACGAACTGAAAAGTTCAATACATTTATTTTTTCTTAAAGGGCTAAATTATTTTCAATTGTTTCCTTCGTACTTTTTCATTAGTTCTGTCTCTAGATCCTTCTTCAGAGTTCGTTCTGTATCGTCAGACTGAGGCATTCGTGTTCTTCCTGCCGCCTACGTAGAACTCAACGCGCTTTATCCCGCGGAATATCAAGTGTCACCAAGACTGAAACTGAAGCAAGCAATTGCTTGGCGACGTCGCCAGTTGTAGCCCACGTAGGACACGGCCTTTGTTTCCGAAGTGAAATTGAATGACATAAGGTCATCAGTAAGGTGCCCATTTTGAGTGCGCCACCTTCACCTCAGAGGAAACGTGTTTGATTATGACTTTTGGCCGACGGTATTTTTTTTCAAGCTGCCTAGTGTTGGAATTTGTAGCACTGAGGTAATTTATATTCTGATCCAGGATGGAATTAATTTCCAGACGTGTTTCCTACGTTCACTAGAGCCGAGGTTCAGGTTCATTTTAACCGAACCTTCATATGCATATTTGTAATGTAAGTGAAACGGGACCTGTGACTTAGTTCACCATAACCGGAGTCGACTGTAGTTGAATTAAAAGTGGAGATACTTATTTATTTTGTGGGATCATTTATATTTAATTTGATAACTGTTGAACAATTTGTTCAAGATTTTTCAAATCTCCAAAGCTATTTTTCTTTTCAGAAATATTTGGTGTGTGAATTTGCATATTGTGTCCAATGGTTAATATTAAGAGTGATTCTAAATGATAATTTATTGCAAAAATGGCTGAGAAGTATAATGTTGCAAGGCATTTAACTCCAGTCTCAGATAGTGGGGAGGAAACTGATGTTAGTAAGGACAAAGAGGTATTAGCACAGGTTAGAGAAACTATTCAGGTAGCATCTACTTTGGAAGGTGGGTACAAATTAATACCACATCGCCTCCTGAATCTGAACAAATTTCTATGCGAACTGAGAATTTATAGAGAATCAGAATTTAGATAGAGTGATATCTCTTCTCTGAATAATAGCTCATTCATGACATTTACCTTACGCCAGGATAGTACATTGGATTATTGTAAGACATTACTAAAAACACATACACGCACTTGCAGTAATAAATTTCGTATAATTCTTAAAGACTACTTTAAATTGATTTATTAACATTAAAGATTAAAAGGATGAGCACGACATAGTAGATGCATTAATGTTGATTAAACTGACTTTATAAATGGAATCTGGTGCATTCTTTGATAACTTTAAGAAAATTAAAATAACATTAACAATGTCCGTGAAAAATAACAAAAAATATTTACATAATTACAACGCAAATATACTGATAGATAAATCACTTGTAGCAAGGCATGAAGAATGCTACTAATCACGTAATAAATTAGTAAGAAAAGAACAATGCTACTGCATTGGATATTAACATTTTGAAATTATGGCTGGCTTCATTAATATGTAAGAAATCAAAATTAATAAATTAGCAATAGATGTTATGGTATACTTCAGTGTTTCGGCCATTCTTGAACGAACTGAAATGAAAATTTTGCACTACTGCTACTAGGTAATTGTTTGTATTGTTTCAAGATGTCTTGCAATAGTTTTGGCGCTTCATGTACTTCTGTTCTTTCTTCCTACAGAAAGATAGGACGGTAAACGAAGTACAAAAAGACCATAACTTGTTTACTACAATTTCAAAACTGCAACTAATTTACTAATAATTGTCATTTGACAATTAATTGTTGATGACATAGAATGTACAGGCCTCAAATCCGGGGTTTCACCTCCAGGTGACACTGGTAATTGAGCATGTTTGATCTAGAATCAATGGTACGTAGTAATATCAGGTGGCACGTATTCTTACGCGTTTTATTTTTGTTTGCGATCTAGAAATTCATGAGAGTTTAGAACCGATAGATGAACATTACCAAGACGATCATTTTCTTCACCTCCTGATGTTACTCTGTTCATATCAATGAAAAATCCGATACTAAAAGCGACGAAACTAAAGGGTCATGAATCATCTGCCCGGCTGACTTCTGAACTCAGTTGTTGGAATTCACGGAACGATGATAGATAATTCTGGCGCAGGAAACGTTTTTCAACCAAATGTAGTGTGTAAAGAAATTGATTTAGATGTAGCAATGAAATATGACTCTTCAGACTGGAAATGTTACAAGAAGGAGAAAACAACTCAATCTCAAACACAGTGGATTCAAAATGAATGCTACTTTCATCGCAAATCTGATAAAACATATAATAACGAGAACACAAAAAATGACGAACATTCTTTGAATCAAAAACAACCATATTGCTTAGCTTGTAATGAAACGGTCAGAATGTCACAATTTAAATAGATCTAATGCGGTTTCAATTATGGTAAGGCGCCCCAGAAGTCTCCCCTACCGGAACTCTCATCAAAGGTCGAGTGTAACCGATAGGAAGAGATCCTCATGTTAACCACATTAGAATAGATTGTTCTCAGAGAGGATGCGGTCTGTGTCAACAACGCACAAGAATCATTTGCTTAATGTGCAAAGTAGTACTTCATTTACAGTGTACGTACACATTTCACAATACTAATTATTGTAAAAAATATTTATTTTCTACTTTTCATGTGTTGTTTCTTATCTTCATGTGTGTAAAGAGCCACTAAATAAAAGTTCATTTGGTACATAGGATGCAGATGTTTGTAAATAAGTTTTGTGCATTTTATTTTCGCTAAACTCGCAACTCCCATTTTCACCTCCAGAGGACATCCTCAGACAAAAAACAATAGTATTGATTTATATCTTAACCTATTCAAAGCTTAAGGATATGAACAAATTAGTACTATTCAGAACGGCAAACAAAAATCTCCCTTATTATGAGAATGGGAATCGCTGAGTTAATTCGTATTTAATTTACATATTTTTCAGTTTTCTGAGAAAATACATCTTTCCATTATTTCATCTTTCATCGCCCTCTGTTCTAAACACTAACTTATGATTTTTTTAAATTTAATTATTTATAAAGTTGAAGCATACTTATTTAATTAATGCTACACATTTAACAAAATAGGTTTTGGATAACTATGAAAGTAGCATTGCCTACGAAAAATGTACAGAATAATATGTTTTCAATAGGAAAATTGTGGAATGTTGGAAAGAAGTGCTTTACTCAGTGATGTGCCGAGGTGAGGAATGGTCGAGGTTATGAAGGGACAGGGGTGGGTGTCAGCCGACCGCATCCGGACGTGACTGGGGGAGGCGAGTCCAGTTTAAAGCAGGCGTAACGGCGCCGTAACCGCACCCGCTCCCAATTAGCTCGCCGCTTAATTAGAAACCTAGCCTCACTGTAATGAAGCGGCGAGGAGAACTGTCGGCAGACCGTCTGGCGGCGGCGGAGATGGTGCAAACTGACGATTTGACTCCGATGGCTGTGCCGAAATAACCTGTCCCACGCTTCCGTAGACAGATCACTGAATTATTTATAATACTCGTACATTCCCAGAAAATGATTTTCTTTCCTGAAACATTTTGGATGATATCGTCCATCTTGAATATGACAATTCTTCCTTAGAAAGGAAGGATTGTCAATCATTCAATTGCCAAGGAGAAAGGAATCATTCAATTGCCACATGATATATTTTATTTCATTGAAACGTACTTCATTGTTTGGAATCCAAGAAATATTGACATGGTTTCTTTTCACTTTGAGAATGGTTGATTTTCCTAGCAACTAATTTCTGAAATCCATAGATACAGGCAATGTTTAGTAAAACTGCATTGCTAATGAGTGATCGAGGTATATTCCCCCAGAAAGGAAACTCGTACAATTCCTGGGAGACAGAGATTTCCGTTCATTCTGTCTTGAGCGGATTGTGAGCCAATCTCTCAGACTAATTACATATAATAATAATAATAATAATAATAATAATAATAATAATAATAATAATAATAATAATAATAATAAAGCTAAAAGATTTTCTACCGAAGAATAGCAAGAGGAGAAATTCAAGTTAAGCAAATTTTAACGCAGTCAACTGTAGAAGAATTTCGGAAAGACATCTGGTCAAGAGAAAACTGTTTCCATACTAACGCATCATGGCTGCATCAATTAGAGATAGATTCGAGAGAAATTTAAGATAGTATCATCCATTGAAATATGCACTTTAAAACAGGTTATATACAAGCTATCCAACTGGAAATGGCGTTGGTTGGATGGACTCCATAATTTCTAGTGCAAAAGATTCACCAGTTTATATGATAACATACATAACTGATAAACTATTACCCCCTGAACCTGGAGGAAGGCCCATCTTATGTAGGTGAGGGTAAGACGTTTATAAAGCCTAAAACAGATGTTATAGTTGACCCCAAAAATTTCCAATCACCTGTCTCAATGTCTTTTATAAAATTATTACCAATTGTCTGCAATCAGTAATAGATAAATATTGTGCACATAATAAAATCTTTGCAGAGTTCAGAATGGATGCTGTAAGGGTTCCATGGATTGTAGAGAGCAACTCATTATTGACAGTGTTATTATGTCTCAGACAGCCAAAAAGATCCGCAATCTCTACACGGGCTTTGTTGATTATGAAAAGGTTTCTGATATGATTCTACATGACTGGCTAATCTATATGTGGTCAATACACGAATAAACTACATAATTGTGCATTTTCTGACATCAGTTATGAATCAATGTCTTACCACTATTGTTATTACCTCAACTACAGAGATGATTACTACAAACACATTAGATATCAAATGTGTATTGTGACGTTTAGGGCATTGCCACAAACCCCACAACGCCCACGCAGCGTCGGCGGAGACGTGGAGAGCAGGGATGTAATAGAACGACGGTGACTGATCGGAAAAGGCACTACCTGTTAGTTGCGGCCTGAAGCGCGGCGGCGGTGCACTTTCAGACTATGCGCAGCGCGGTAGGGTTGTACCGTGACGTCACTGCAACATTTAAACGGCGGAGCAGCGATGAAACAGCCCCTTCTTGAGTGAGACGCCGAGGCGAGAGGTCGACCCTTCTTGAGTGAGATGTCGAGGTGAGAGGTCGAGCCTTCTTGTGTGAGACGCCGAGGTGAGCAGTCGAGTCGGTAGTGGAATAGTTGAGGGAGAAGCGGTAGTTTTTGGAAGTGCTAGGAAGTGGGAAATGCTAAAGTAGCGAGGCTACGTGGTGTAAGGAGATTGCAGTAAGAACTGTGAAAGTTAGATTGGATCAGAATAGTGGCTGTGGTTGCGGAACTGTGAGAACTTCGTAAAGCATTAGTGGGGCGATACGCTAACTAGCACACGCGGAGAGACTGAGCAATAAGCGTACTCGTGTCGCAAGAAGGCGGGCGAAGAAGGCTGGACCGTGGATTTGGTGGCAGGTGCGAGAAGGCTGGACCGTGGATCTGGTGGCAGGGGCGAAGAAGGCTGGACCGTGGATCTGGTGGCAGGTGCGAGAAAATTGGTTCCAGGATCTGGTGGCAGGCGCGAAGGAGACCGATTGCCTTCGGAGCGGCATCGAAGCGGGCCGCGTTGCAGGAACGCGAGTGGCGGCACGGCTGAGTTTCAAAATTAGCATAAAACTGAGGTGGGAGACAGGAACAAGAAAGGTAATGTTGGCACCAGAAACAGAAATACTAAAATTTGCATGTTCGCCTTGAAATTGAGTAACGGTGAAGTGTTTCATATCCTCGTACGCCGGTAGTACATTTCAGTTCAAAGCTGTATCCAAGATAATTAATTTGTGGTCTTCATTTGTATGTAGTTGACGAGGAAATCTCGTACGCGAATAGCGGTAAAAAACTTGTAATAATGTAGGATGGCAAATTGATTCAGGAAGTGTGAAAAGGGTCATTAAATTTCATTCACTAGTGTTAACCACGCAAGAACTCCGTGCACGGATGAATAAAGGAAAAATATTGCTAGCTAGGCGAAAGTGGATCCATAAGTAGATTTTTTTTTTATTTTTCTAAGAGGTCTGACCGTCGGTGGCTTGCATGCGTTCAGACGCGCAGCCAGCAATTGAGTAATTTTATGTTTGTTCTCTAATTTTGATGACAGTGCAAAAGGGTTAATTTGGAGAATATTTAAGAATACATAACTGTTTTACCTAATTCTGTGTCTGGGTGTGTCTTTCTCATACCCTAAAGATCCTGCCCCCCGAGATATTCAAAGCTCGAAAGAGCATTCTTTCGAACGACCGCTACGCGAGTGGTGGCGTTAGAGTATTTTCCAAGGCGACAGTTTGAGTCCTTACTGGCTTTGCCTTGCAATAAACCCACTTTCAAATCTCCTGAACAAAAAATGCATCAGGGTTCGAATTAAAAGGCTTGGGAAAATTTAAAATAACATATCTTGCATACATAAATGATATCAAATTGCACTCCTATTCAGAACGTTGACTGGAAAAGCTATTGGAAATAACAGAGAAATTTTCTAACGATACAGGGATGCAATTGGGAATTGACAAATGCAAAATCCAAAGAATAAAAAAGGGGAAACTCACAGGCAATGTTAAATATGATACCTTACCTACAGAGACCAGAACAGCAATAAAAATAAACGACTTCTACAAATATCTTCGAATGCAACAAAATCTTACAATAGTCCACACGCAAATCAAAGAACTGAAGATTGGGTTTGAACATCGACTAAAAGTAATTTTGAAATCATTTCTCAATTCAAGGGACCTCACAGCGGCTATTAATACCTTTGCAATACCAGCGCTTACATACTCGATGGGTATCATTGAGATCCAAGATAGATCGAGGCCATGGAAAGATTCATTAGAGTGACTCGTTTCAAATATCACCATCCCAGAGGCTGTACACAGAGGGTCACACTGCCAAGGAAGAAAGGTGACGGAGTATTATGAGCCTCTCAAAATTGCTTATCAAAAAATTAATTCCTTGAAAGATTATTTCATAAATACAGCAATGATATCGCAACTTCACGATGTAGCTCAACAGGCAGACGATAATTCCCCCCTCTACCTTAGGCATGACATGAATCTGTAACAATCATGAAATAAACAAATAGAAGCAGAAGTCACTCCACAGTGTGTACCTAGAAGTAATAGCCAATCAAATTGTAGACAATGATATGTCGTACAAATGGCTCACTGCAGGGTACTTATACCCAGAGAGTGAAGGTTTATTGTGGAAAAGCAGAATCAAGTAAAAGCAACAAAAAACTAAAATGCATAATAAAAGATCCAGGGATAGTAAATGATGATTGTCGAATATGAGGTCCTGAAACTATCCAGCATATTGTAACGTCTTCTATATAGAACCTCGTTGGCAGGAAGGCCGGCGCCAGGGAGGCGCCAGGAGGCAGACTTAGTGCAGGCAGAGATGCCGTTAGGGGAAAGTAAGAGAGTTTCAACAGACGGTAGCAAGGGGCGGAGACGCCCCGAGGTTTTTTGGGAACTTCCAGGAATCCATGGGAAGGGATGCCCAAAGTGTGTGGTGGCTGCGTGGTGGCGGTGAATCGCCGAGCGAACGCCAGATGACGATGCGGGTCACGTGGTAAGCGAAAGCGCAAAGCGCGGGGGTGGGTTTTGGGCGGTGTAAAAACCTCGTGCGAATGCGTAAAACTTGCGCCCAGGGCGGTGCAGAGACGAGTGATGCTCGTAGGGCAACCCATCTGTTGGGACGCCGTGGTGGAACATCTTTTCCACGGGTGACTGGGGACACGGAACAATGTGTGCGTAAGCTGAGGAGTGGCGAGCGGCAGATCTTGAATCATTTAAGGATAGCTCCTGCGATCAAGGATGGGGTTTATCAGAGCTGTAAACGCCAAACTTGCCAAGATGTATAGCCCTTTGATCACTAAAATATGTCTCGACCTCGGAAGATACTATTAGTACCAACCACAAACGGTCCTCGAAAATGAGACCTACAAATTATATTGGGACCGCAGCATTACGACGGATAAAACCGTACATCACAATAGATCGGATATCACCATCTGGAATAAGATAACCAAGAAGATCTGGGTAATGAACTTTGCTGTCGTAAACACTATGACAACCTACCAAGTAGAAAATATATAGATTGATTGATTTTTTCGTGTTTCCGGGGGCGTCAACTACTGTGGCCATTAGTCCCGTTAGTGTAGTGTTTGTTTTTTCTCGAGAGATGGCGGTGATCTTCCCCCGCTGGATGGCGAGATCCGGCGCCGACCTACCGTCGGCTAGCGGGGTTTCCCCCTAACCAAGACTCTCCCACCAGCGGGGCACCGCTCCAGCCGGGACAAGGTCTAAGCTCCCGACCGGTCTCCCGGAATATGTGGTAGTGTAGTGCATGTTAGTGTAAGTGTGTGTGTAAAGGGAGAGGATAGGACTAGGAAGAGGAAGGACAGATCGCGCGCGGTCCGTGGCTCGTTTGGTAGGGTACTGCTCCGGCATTCGCCTGGTGTTGATCGGAGAAACCACGGAAAACCACCGATCAGAGCAGACGGCCGCTAGAATTCTCCTCCAGACGGCGACTGAATTCGACCTAGCTGAAAAGCTAGTGCCGAAAATCTTGCCGCCGTCAGGACTCGAACCTAGGACCTCCCGGTCAGAGGCGCTGCAGTGACATCAGTTGATGCACTGAGCTACCGCTCCCGGTACAATATATAGAGAACTGGTCCCCATTGTGAGAGAAGAATGGGCTCTGGCGCGTGTCCAGATTATACCCATAGTATTGTCAGCCACTGGCTTCATCCCATAGTGTTTGGAGGATCTGAACATCAATAAAAATATAATGATCAACATCCAGAAAACTGTCAATAACTATCAAATATGTAATCGTCAATAGTGGTCTATGGTCAGAAAATTCATGGGTGGAAATAAGTAGAAATTATGTTAAGTTTGATATGGAGGAATGAAATTGTGTAATAATTTGTATAATGAATATCTACTGTAATAATTGTGTAACCATTTTATATTTCATTTTATATGGTTTCGTTTTATATAAGAGTTAAAAAATGCTTTGATGTTGATAATGTTGTAGATGTTTGAAATCAAAAAATTTAAACATGCTCTGATTGATATCTGTATGATTGTACAATACCAGGAAACTGTGAATAAAGAGAATGATAATAATAATAATAATAATAATAATAATAATAACAATAATAATAATAATAATAATAATAATAATAATAATAATAATAATAATAATAATAATAATAATAATAATAATAATAATAATAATAATAATAATAATAGTAATTAGCCGGCTTCGTGGCGCAGACGGTTGCTGCAGCCTTCGTCTGCGTAGGAGAGGCTGCAGGTTCGAGTCCTGCGTAGGCATGGTAGTACTTGTGATTGTCCCTTCATCCCTCATCATCTCATAATTCACACTTCAGGGCGTAACAATCTTGTCATACCGAGGGATACAGCAGAAAAGCTGATCCTAAAAGTTATACCCGTTAATCGTGTAGCGTGATTATAAATGGTCTATACGCAAATAATAATGATATTATTATTATTATTATTATTATTATTATTATTATTATTATTATTATTATTATTATTATTATTATTATTATTATTATTATTATTATTATTATAACAACCAAGCGAAGTGGCACAGGGCGTAGTGCGTCGACTTCGCAGTCGGTAGGCCTGGGTTCGGTCCCCGCGCCGACCATCCTGACCGGGCCTGTTCTAGCCTCTTTCCATCTCAATCCTGGCTTTCCAATGATTCTCTTTCCTCTCGGCTTGCAATTAATACTTGCACTGGAAGTCTGTCTTGCAGCATATTTCCAATATGTGTCATTCATTGCTGCCTGAACTTCTTAATTTTTCATGTGTTTTTTCCGCCCTAATTCTTCTCTTATTTTTTCACTTTTTATTTGGTCTCTTAATGTACAGACCTTTACTCCTCTAAAAGATCGCATTTCTGCTGATTCAATCCTCCTAAAATCTTCTTGTTTTTGAACCCAAGTTTCACATTTATACAGTAAAACGCGGAGGGCCATAATATCATAAAATTTTTATTGGGTTTCTTTTCGGGCTCTCTTTTTAAACGTTCTAGTTATAGTTCCACAAACTACGTGAAATTTATGAAACTTATTGGTAACCTCCCTTTCTCTTCCATATGTAATTTCTCACCCTAGGTAGTTAAAATGTTGTTCTAAAACCATATGTTGAAGCACAATCTTTGTCCTTACTAATTATTGTCCTTAAAAAGCCATTACTTTGGTTTTATTAACTGAAACTATCAGATTGTATACCATAAAAATTTGCTCCAATTGGTAAATAGACCTTTGCAAATCATCTTCATTTTGCTGCAGGATCACCTGGATGTCAACATATAAAAAAGTATTTAGATATGTATTTTTACCCAGTACATTTCTGAAAGTACCCCGTTCTTCCAACTTTTAATTATATATCCCAGATATATATTAAAGAGTGTTGGAAAAAGACTGTATCCCTGACTTACTCCTTTATTTATAATCCTCTTCCCAGAAACAAATTAATTGTATTTTACTGCAATATTAGTATTATCACACATACTTTTCACCACTTGCACTAGACGATTTGGGTACCCTTCTTCCTTCATAATGCTCCATAATTTACATCAGTTGACATTATCAAAAGCCTTCTTAATATTTACGAATGCTAAATAATAGTAATAATAATAATAATAATAATAATAATAATAATAATAATAATAATAATAATAATAATAATAATAATAATAAAGAAAACGCAAGCAAAGCAATCAGAAATAATGCAATTGGAAATGAGAGGATTTACAGCTGAAGGTATTGCGAAAGTGCCAGATCTTGATTAAATTCAGAACTTTTGACTGAAACATCTAGTGTCCGCACATGGAGATATTGGAAGCTGTATCTCCGAAGCACTAGCAGATACAGAAAAAATGCATATCTTTCTACTTAAAGGGGACACATGTCGGCTGTAGTTCAAGAGGGGGGACTCTTCAAAGCCCGAAAACTATCTGCCAGTCGAATCGAATCGGTACTATACTAGTCATTTACTGCTATGGTAAACGAAGAAATCTACAAGCACTTCGAAACCAACAGCTTGTTGGCAGAAGAAAGCGTGTCCATGAAATGCTGGGCTCGAAACAGCAACTTACTATCGACGCTATAATACTGAGAAGATAAAACTACATGTTCAATTGATAATATCAAAACATTACTTACATCAAGACTACATACATACACACTACATAATATCAAAATACTACTTCAATTGATAATATCAAAACTTCACTTCCTAACTCTATTTTCCAGAATCATGTTTAAAGCACCATGCTTTAAAAATCAAACACTTTTAAACGAGAACTGTCGAGGAATTTCCAATAAACGTTCTCAATTAAAGCATTTTCTGGTTTCTAGTGATATTGACATAGCATGTTTAACCGAAACTCATCTTATTGCTTCCATATCTTTCACAGTTCAAGGTTACAAATGTCACAGACTGTCAGGCCAGGAGATGTTGAGCAGGTGGAGTTTTAATTCTAGTCAAATCCGGTATTCCACTCTGGACATCATCTCACTTTTTACCACCAGGGCTAGAAACAATAGCAGTAACTATCAAACTTCATAATGGTAATAATATAATAATAATAATTTCAGCTCATAAGCCGCCTAATGCACCCTTCAGGCGTTCCCTTCAGGCGTTCTCTTAATATTTACGAAAAACACTATTTGTAATTACTTTCTTCACAGCAACAATGGCGCCTGCATATTCTTTTTCATTTCGCTAAAATGCCCGATTACTAAAATTTTCGAAATTAATCGAACCCCTGGTCCGATTTTGATGATTGTTGTTTCAAACGATTTCAAAAATTGTGCTCTATCAAATGTTTTTATCACGTTCCCTTTCTTCCGCGCATTTATTTAATTTAAAAAAATGTTCGTGCGCGGCGCTGCTTGGCTCATTTGTCTCTTCGAATATAATTTATATCATTCTATTGGTATTTTTTTCTTTTTTCATTTAAAGGAAATGATAATTGACTTGGATGATCGTAAATTATTACAATATTTTCCTTTTAATATGACTTGCCTTCCCAATATTCTAGATATTGCGATAACAAATTTAAAAATTGCACTTCATTCGTATTATATCTGCGAAATAGATTCAGATCATAACCCAGTGATTGTAACCTCCAAATCAATCAGATCATTACCTAATTCCCCACCGCATTTATCTACTAAAAAAATAAATTCGCATTCATTTCAAAATCGGTTATCATCGCTTCTTCCTCCGTTGTTGAATATGAAAACTCCAGTAGAAACCGAGCAAGGCACACTTCTGTTAACTAATGCAAATCATTGCTAATACAAATCGCTAATGCATCAAAAGTTCAATTGATTATTCATCTCATTCGCAAACTAATACTTGCAGAGAGCTCTCAAAATATCCGTTACCTGAGAAATTACATAATTTAATATCGCAAAAGAACAAAATCAAACATTTATGAACAAAACATCGTCTGTCTTATTTGAAATCTGCATTAAACCATTTAACTAAATTGGTACGAAATGCTTTTGCAATGTTTCAATTAGAAAGCGGCAAAAAATATGTTTCAAATCTTAATTTACAAAACTCATCTCTTTGGAAAGCAACATGTCGATTGCTAGGTCAGTCAACCAATATTCCGTTATTAAAATGTAACAACAAAATTGCATAAACTATTTTAAAAAAACTGAGCAATTAGCAGATTATTTTAAAACCACTTTCACCCAGCATGCTGTAAACGATAGAGGACATCGTACAATAACACATTTTGTGCAATCACCAAATTTTGACCTATCAAATCGAATTTCTTGTATATCACCCAACAAAATTTTTGAATGAATAAAAACACTACCTAGAAAAAACTCACCAGGTCATGACAGAATTATTGTAAATATCTTAAAAACCTGCCCAGACAAGGTCTTGTTTACATAAAAAATATATTTATCTCTGCATTGCGACTAGGATATTATCCTAATTCTTCGAAATATATGTGGATGATATATGATTCAAATATATGTGAAATTAGGATGATATAGGATATTATCCTAATTCTTCGAAAGCTATGTAATCCTGCGGAAAATCAATTTGGAAATTTCAACGGAAACTAACTTTTGGAGTCCCCTGATACCCAAAAAGTGAATTTTCTTTATGACCGTCCGGCTATCCTCCTACCCGCCCATTTGTCCGTCTGTCTCGTCTGTCTGTCCGCCTGTCTGTCAGTCTATGAAAAACACTAGCCCCAAACCTTTTTGTAGAATTTTTTCCAAAACCAATATTTCCCGGTCGATCCCCCTCGAGCTTAAGCACTGCGATTTCGAAAAAAATCTTTAAACTTTGGGGATGCTTTACGTGGAGCTTCTGGAACATTTTCAAAGTTTTCTCATAAATAGCTCGAATTTTTTGTAAGATTAGGGTGAAATACTCTTTTAAAGATGGACGGTTCCATTTTGACTGTTAAAGTCCCATTTTCACTGTGTCGGCCTCTAGGTACTACATCTACAATATTGAAAATGGAGATATTTCTTGAAGTAAAATGTGTTGTTCACAATCAGTTCTTTAATAAATCTCATGTAATATTTTTGAAAATTTTGTAGTATTCATTTCATTTTAACTGAAATAAGAGCAGAATTGAAAATATTAAAAACAAAAGTTTCTCAAGAACGGCTCCGATTTTTCTTTAAACTTTCGTACAGTTAGTGCTAAATTCACTTAATAAAGTGACGTAAAAGTCATTTTTGTTTTCTTTTGCTGTTGTTTTTTAAATTACAGAATTGTAATTTTTTCATATATATTTTCCGTCGTTAACAGTTTCATTTTGGGCGTGTGTATACATTGTTTAATATATGAGAACAAGTGCTTAAAGTGATTGCTTATGAAGTTTCTGAAATTAAGTGTTTTGTGAAAATGAACTCAAAATTATGCATTTTTAGGAATGTCGAAAAGAGGTGTTTTTCAAAACTGCTCCAAATTTTTAAATGAAAACTTGCGTATACAAACTGGCTCCTCGTGGCACATAGCGAAGTCGCTAGCCTTTCACCACTGAGATCCGGGTTCGATTCCCGTCAAATCTCATGTGAAATTTGTTCCAACAAAACGAGTTTAGCTGCTTCACTTACGGGCTAGTCCATCCCCTGTGAAGTATTCTAAACCCTACCGCTATCCTTGTTCCTTTCAAATTCTGCCCATTGGGTAGTGACGCAGGAGCGCGTAGCAAGAGGTACATACGCCGAGATGTTACCTGGCGGTCCTCTTGACAACTGACTGTGACGTGACATGACTTATTTTACTCCCGCGCAAATTAATGGAGGATTACTCCCCAGCGCAAAGCCCCTTAAGGGGCTTGGAGGCGCGTTGCGTCAATTTGAAGACGCAACAAATTAAAAAAAAGAAAAAAACAGTTTTCACTTTTATATGCTATTCTTAAAGCCATATTTCAGTTCAACCGTTAGGGGATCGAAAAATTGAGAAAATGTAAAAAAAATGTATTTTAATCGTAGATAGTCAGCTGAGAAGAGGGTGGGAAAAAACCGGTAAGTTATCCCACACTGACAAAGTCCATACCGTTTGGTAGCACTACTAGTTCCTTGCATTCGAATGTGGGGGAAAGGGAGGGAGTGTCTGGTTTATCATAACAGTTCTCGCACGGACCCGCCCGGCTGGAGCTGGGCGGGAAAGTAAATGAAATTACGTATATTTTACACAATATTGGTACTTTTCATTCCTTTACCTGTGTAATACATTTTGATCAATAAGTGCCCCAGGAACGAGGACTTACTTCAGCAAGTTATGCGAACAAATTATTAATTTGTTAAATTTATTTTTGACCTTTTCTAACTTGATTTTTTAGTAACTTCATCTCATTGTTAGTTACATGTGAGCGTACAATTTGTAGCAACTTATATGTTCATACATGTAAGTTACCGTGCCTCATACAGATGAGTCTGTTGCCATGGTAACGCAACTATATCTTCTTATAGCTCAATAAATTTATTTATTGTTTCTGTTAGGACTCTTAAATGGATGCATACTATTCATCCTTTTGTAGCTTTAGGGATGTAAAGCACATAAATTTTCGTTTCATCTCTCACGTTCCAGATTTAGTGAGTGGCGTGAGTAATACTGAACCAGTAGACACTCACCACGTGCAACAAAGGTATGTAGTTCCATTACAGGTAGGAAATAGACTTATTTTTAATGATAATGCAGTCGTTAATTTTGAAAAGATGTTGCTGCGTTTTGAACTCACAATCCTCTCAATAGCAAATACTCCTAATGCAAATAAATGTTCATAGTTCTCCTTTGTGCGAAAGAGATAACTTATTAAACATAAAGAAGTATCAGAAAAATAATGGTTAAAACTGTTTCTGGGTATATGTACTACAATTTTTTGAAATTTTGAGAGTTGTTGAGATGAGTTTAATAATTACTATTATATATTTTTCGATCTATTTGCATTTGTTTGCCAACGCTATCAGTATCGAATTATTTATTAACTTCTAATTATTTTACTTTCTCGCGTACTGCTTACGTAGAATATTCTTCTTCTTCTTCTTCTTCTGCGAGTGGAACTACACCATGCGGCGTCTCTCGCACCCAAGCTTCCATCTTCTTCTATCTTGCCAATCATCATCTTTGATGTGACGATCTCTCATTGTCTGTCGCACACCATCATATCACGTGAGTCTTGGTCTACCTCTCTTTCTGTGCATAGGCACCTGCCACCTCCAAGTTTTTAATGGCCATCTTTCCTCCGGCATTCTTCTAAGGTGACCATACCATTTTAACCATCTCTCTTCTATTGTATCCATTATATCCGACATGACACGTAGAATATTGAAAGGCTAAAAACTTATATGTTCGTGAATATACTACCTACCTTATACAATGAATTCAATGCCAGAAATGTATTTTCCTTTAAAGTTTGGGATAAAAAATATCCTATTGAACAATTGACAGCCCAAATGAGTGCACAAACAGACTCAACAAAAAGTTAATATAATTAATTTCAATTCTGACAAGAATGTGAATCCTAACATGAAAAATTCAGAACAACATTCCAATTTTATTTGTCTACCATTTATCCCCAAAATCAATAGTTGTTTAAAAGATGAGTTAAAAACTATATTCAATTTGACATTATACAATAGTGTGGACAAGAAGAAACACATTGTATTAAATCTAGAAGGTAAATAAGAGAGAACTGAATTGCAGAATTTAATTTATAGAATAGAATGTCAGGATTGTCCTAAAGTTTACATTAGGCGGACCAAGAGGAAACTAAAATTAAGAGTCTCACAATACAACAGAAACATCAAAGAAGCCACACAGAAACATAATTAAATATCCAAACACCGTATAGAATTAGGCCATAATATGGATTTTACAAGTGTGGATGTTTTAGATATAGAACCAAGACAATTTTCAAGAACTGCTCTTAAACTCTATTCATAAAAGCCAGTAATTGCTTGAATACTCAAGTTGAATCCAACGTGTTTACAAACCTATATGATTAAGACCTCCATAATTTCAATACTAATTAAATATTGGTCATACACATAATTACCTGATTGTCGGCCTTCCGACATACTATTGCATGTTATCTTTGACTAACTGGAATATGACATATTTATCTTCTAAATAATACCTGCATTGGTTATCTTATTTATTGTGTGTAGCTTTCACCAATAGGCTTCCACTTTCCAACAGTTGTGTACTTTACCCCCCCCCCCCTTGACTGTCTCTGTAGCTCGCGGCATGCCTGCACATATTTGCATTATTTTCGTATATTCACAAGGCGGTGTTGAATCTCATTAAACGCAATAAGGTTGACTACTATACCATGGTGCCTTGGCACATATCAAATTTTCTAATTATTTAAAATAACTTATACTGAGTGTTTTTAATGTATTGAATTGAATTACAAAATAAGCTCCATATGATTATATTTAGTGATCTTATGTTGTCTCCTATCTAGATCCTATGTTGTTTGTAATGAGTTCTTGTACAAATAACTGTTTTTATTAGTAATTTCATTATTTAACTAATTACACCTTGTGTTTTCAAATAATTTTCTAGCCTGATGATGAGGAAAAGAAAGTTCACGAAACTGTAGCGACGTTGAGTAAAAACAAAGTTTATATGGTGTTGAATTATTTAAATGTATTTACCTCCAATAGTTGAATAAGATCTGTTCTAAAATACAGGGGTCAAGATTGAACGTATGCAAAACATATATTACTTGAATTATTTTATTTTGGCACCAAATGTTCTACGATTTAAAATGAGTTTTACAAAAATTGACGACTGAGATGTGTTAATTTGGAGAGAAATTTGGTACAAATAGTATTATATAACCCGTTACTAAAGGCAGAAAGTCTGTTTTAGCACCACTAGCTTTCTATAATTGTAACTTAATAATCACAGTAAATTCCTTATCGTTTGAAACCTATGTGTAGTCGGGAAAAGAAGCACAGCACCTATTTGAAACACAGAAATATAGTTTAACATCAAGATAAATCTTGAAGTTAATTGACAGTTGATAATCGTATATTGTATTGCCTTATAAAATTCTAATAATCATGAAATCAGTTTCTCATAACAAGTACTTACATTTTTATACATTACAAAGAAAAATTAAATTAAAATTTAGAAAGGACCATGTGGATAAAAACCTTTCTGTAAACGTGAAAGGTTTTCAAAATGTTCACATAAGCCACACCGGTGAGGTATAAAGACGGCAAGTTGCTGTAGCTGTAGAAGGAGGTTGCATTTGTTGATCTGCGACTGTTAAAATTGTGGTTTGCATGGAATGCAATACCAGCGTCGTTGCGTGTTTTACTGGATGATGTCTCGATAATGAGATAACATAAGTAGATAGATAATATATATAGATAAGATATAAAGTTTCTGTGTTTACTCAATAAGGTTTTTTGCCCAGTTTTCCTGATCCACTGAGCAAACGCTGAGATGGCCCCTTGTTTTGCTTCTGGATACAAATGTAACTTCATTATCTGTGCACGTCTTCTAGAATTCAGTGGGAAATATAGTTATTCAAATTATCGTTTCCATGTTGTCGCGGCAGGAAGTAGTATTCCTTGACGAAGGACATCATGGATAAGAGCTCAAAATTTATTACTTATTTATACTTGAAAATAGATTTAATTACATGGGAACTTTATTATTATTATTATTATTATTATTATTATTATTATTATTATTATTATTCAAAATTCAAGTAGTATATGACTTAGTGCAGGGATCACAGAATTTTGAAAATGTGCGCAGAATTCACTTCTCCCCATAGCACGTCATACACAGTTTTAACTATTTTTTGACGTAAAATAAAATAAAATAAAAAATGACCGGATAAACAACTTATTTACAAGTCAATTAATACTTCTAATTTTCGCGGTGACATTTCAGATGAACATCTCTTCCACGCAACTCCAATATCACGTTCTTTGAAACGTCCTATCCATTCATGTGCGAGTATATTGCACGCGTTCCCTATCATCCATACCCGAAGGCAAAGTTCATTCTCTTGTGTAACTGGCGGTGACCATGACTGTAAAATGTACATCAATTCACCACGCTACCTTTGATTTTTTTGTACTGTAAATAATTCTAACCAAATGTATCATTGGCCATCTACAGTACCTGACATTTTTCCCGTTCATGTTTCATACTCAATTATGAACCTGTGATACGAATGGCTACCACGGTTCTTCTTGAATACACGATTTGCATAAAAGTCAAAGTTTTACTTCCTGCATTATTATTTGGATGGCTATAAAAATGTTTCCAATTGATACTTCTAATATCAAATATCATAAATATAATTTTTATTTACGCCTCGAAAATTAATGAGTCCAGAAATTTCCACATTTGTGTTATTTAATATTTAAGTTAGGTCTCTGACCAAGCAAATGGTTGCTTATATCTGTAAATGTCCATCATATTGTCATTTTACAAATCAAAATAATTATTTCTGCTAATTTCTAACTTTTAAAGAAGGCTTGGGTGTATTTGTATTTAGTCGATAATATCTCAGATTGGTATATCTCAACATACACATGGTTTATCAATTCACTAACTTCAGTAAGTAAAAGTAGACATGTAATGAACAGTCCTAAAACAAACTAAAATTCTGAATAAAGTAGGCTAATAAGATATGGAAAAATTGGAATGGAATATTGGAAACCTGCTCTCACTAAAATATTATATAGTTATTATGCGTATCAGAGATGTAAAAATATTTATTACAAATGACTGCATTGATATTGATTAGTTTAATATAGGTTTAAAACATGATGAGCAACACTTCGTTCACTAGTTCAGTACTTGCAAGCAAAAACGATAAGAAAACGTGTTGGGTTATTATAGTCTATGAATATGTTTTCAGAATAATTATATCGTCGCATCGACACACATATCACAATTTTTTTGTGACCTAAGTATTGAAAAAAATACATGGGCTAGGAATGACAGCCTTTAAAAATTTGTGTTATGTCTGGCGTCTATGATTATAAATAAAACAACTTAGAATAAAGTAAAAAATTTGGTGAAATTTTCCTTATGATGATCTTTTCTGTCGAAAATTGGAAATGTACTGACTGAAGTTATGAAAGATCTGAACTCATGATGTGAGCATTTACGAAATTTGCGTTGCGCATTGAAGAAAAACATTCAATGACAACTCAACTTTTTTTACTTATTTAAGGTCTCTTGTCAACTACTATGATCATAAAGCCACCACTATAAATAGCATTGGGGGTAACGGTAATGGTATACGGACACTCAAACATCCATGCTCCGAGCGGGATTCGAACCCGCGATCCTTCAGGCCCGAGGTAGCTAAGCTCTTCACCCTCAGCGACCATCCCATTTATCGAACATTGTTAAGTCTACATGCTTTGGAGAAATAACATGATAATAAAGTTGCGTTGACAAAATTAATAGGAAGTAATATCAACATCAAACTTACTCTACTATAATATAAATAACAAATGTTACATCATACACGAACAGTCGTCTAATGTATTATGAATTATTTCAAAACAACAGATTCTTTTTTACAATGACTGCTTCAATTTTTTTCTTCTTTTTCCGTGTTTTTCCAATCACATCTCTCAGAACGGGAGTTTATATCGTTAACTGGAAGGTCGTATAACATACCTGGAAACCCAGTTCAGTAAGACTCGATTGTATCTGAACTGCGGTGGTAATAGTTCCTTCGAAAATATATTGTAGAGGCTCCCTGTGCGCTGTGGCCCCACTTGACCTCTGCGTGCGTGCTTCCTTGTCGCCCCGGGGGCTGCGCGCGCGCCGCCCCCCCCCCCTCCACGCAACGCGTGTCGCGTCGGCTTCGCTTCTTTACATTGGATCCTTAGTATTTTAAGGCGCCGTTAAGCCCGGCAGCGGCAGCGCGAAGTGATAATTTTATTGACTGCTCGCTGGGAGAGGTCGTTAAAAACATGGCGCCCGGTGGCGCTGGCTGCGTCGCCGCCGCCGCCGCCGCCGCCGCTGTTGCTGCAGGCGAGCCTCGCTTCACGCAACGCGCTGGCAGCCGCCCGTGTCTGCCGCCGCCCCCGGCCCCGCCCCCGCCGTCGGGCTTTGCAACGCCCGGCCACGGAGCGCGCTAGCGTGCGGTTCGCCCGCTTAAATCCTGCTTTAATGCTACGCCATCTTAATAAAAGTCATGACCATTATCCTTACAACACTAAAGCTAACTGCTCGTGGCAGTAGGCACACTGGGTTATTACGCTCTGGAGAGCAAAAAACTAGCTCTTTGTCGACCTTTTTCTCTATTTCCGCGCTACGTCACAGGCTAACAGAACAGTCACGCGCCATCTTGTTAGAAGGATTTGATGGTTTTATTGGTTTTCGACAATGGTCGGAACGTAAAACGGAGAGATGGCTTGAGTAATCCTAGTAATTAATTCTTCTTCGACATATATGGTGCAGGACAACATTACGCAGACGTGGCTAGCACGGCAAATTAACTGAAAGGGAAGTGTTATGACCCGTATGCCGAGTAAAATGAATCACCTAATGTTACTCAAACCCTTTGACGTAATGAGGAGCTACTGGGTTGTTATTACTCAGCGTTAAATTCTTTCTTTCCAGGTAGGTAGAACAACGGTTTTCGCCTATCATCCCAGATATGCGAAAACTTCGAGAGAAAATTGTTGCAAAAATGTCATCGATCGGAATAATTCATCATCTGACTTATGAACTGGTAGGGTAACCAACGTCATCAAATTAATAATAATTATAAAAGTTTTACACGCAACAGAAAAACAAGTCAGCATAAAGACTTAAAAAGTCAACATTAATTATATATATCCTACGTTTGTATTTTAACGAAGGCAACTTGCCTATCTAAAGAAATATATTTCTGCGAAATGAATTTTTCGGTTTTATAATGTCATCGTGTGTAGCATAACTAAACACCAGTATTCATTAATGGATACTTTAATGAAATTATATTTTTGTTGTTGGTCACTTGTTAATTGACATGAACAAACAACAAAGAAAAAATATTTGATGATTCCGTTAGGATTAAAACACAATTAATTTTCCTAATACCTTGAGTCATCAATCATATTAATTGAGATGGACATGCATTCTTCACAATACTCAATATTTTATGAAACCTGAATATTCTTTTTAAATAATAATAATAATAATAATAATAATAATAATAATAATAATAATAACAACAACAACTATTTGAATGTGGTGTCGCCGACACTGAACAGTTTTGAAAGTATTTTCATGTGTTGAAAATTTTCATACTTTTAATACTCATAATTTACATACTACATATGGAAAAATTTGACGCAAAAGCTTCTACAACTACATTGGATTTCCCTGAGTTGCTTAACATTCACATTTTGTCCCCTAATTTTTAAAAATTTTAAAACTACACAAGCTCAGTCTAATGTGTGTTCTTAAGGCGAAATTAAATATGGATCTTTGCGCTCTTGAGATATGTTTTTTCTCTAGTATTGCACTTACATTTCTGGTTTTCTTCATATTTAGTTCATATTCTTCAAATTCAGTGTTCCAAGGCAATTTGCAAATTTATTACAAAAAATACCCATGAAGTACGATTTATAATCGATTATAAATCGATAATACGATTATAAATCGTACCAATTCTCTCGCGCGACTTCCATTTCACATGGCTGGTTTGTAAACAATCAGGGTTCCAACTTCATGGAAGAAAATTATGGTGCTGTGGACTGAAAATAACCACTGGGTACCAGGGTTTAATAAACGCCTCCAACATTGATCTATTTAGGTGGCGTTGGTTTAATTCTCGGCATACTCACTAAGAACGCAGCGCCAAAACACGCAAAAACACGTTTTTGGCTATTTCTTTGAATCTTCTGGCCAGATCCGAAAACAAATTATCAGTTTCCCATCAGGAGACCGCGACGCGTCGAATGACTCGATTGGTGCACGGGAAGTGGTCTAGTAGTCGTAACGGAAACCACACATACGCACTTCTCCACACTCGAAGAGTTACAAATATTATATAGGGATAATAATAATAATAATGTTAATAATAATGATAATAATAATAATAATAATAATATAACAATAACAACTACATTTAAAATCCCCGATTGATTCATAATAAAAAAGTCAATACTCTGGTTAAGTAGGTTAGTCAGGTACTGAAACATTGAATATCAGGCTATACCTCAAGTTAGTGATATTAAAAAGTGTAACAAGTCGAAATTAGAGGTTATATTTCGTCCACATTTGGCACCGAGATAGGTACATACAGCGCCTACTGAAAATACAGGTTTGCAATGTTTTCGATGTCATGGAGACGATGGGCTTAAGAAGAAGGAATCAACAACCAGATAGAAAATAAAAGTCCTGGAATGAGAAAGTAAATGATTGATAGAGCATTTCAGTCGGAATGGGGTAACTCATAGGAGAATTTGAAAGTAAGAAATATTATGTAATATTTTCGGTATATTTGATTGAGGAAAATATTCTTTTCAGTATACAAACAATATTGTCCAAGTTTTTTGTTATTATTACGAAGAAATTTTTCTCTTTTATTTTAAAATTGAAAGCGTTTTTATTTAATATTTCAGTAAGTTACTATATTCAAATTTATGATGTACGCTAGAGAATCATCGACCCGAAATAAATAATTAAATCGATACTTGGATTTTCCTCATTAAGTAAATTGTTTAATGGCAAAGTAAAAACGATCTCAATAACTTGTATTCAGATATATTATGTTGATTCTGCCTTGTACACATCTACAGATGCTGTATCTGAAATTGATAGGCAGGTTATTCAGAATATCACCAAGCACCACGAAGACAGAAATAGAGAAATAGCAATCATCAAATGAGAAAGCTAGTTTTGCATTAAAAATAAGTATAATTATAATTCGAATAATAATAATAATAATAATAATAATAATAATAATAATAATAAATAATTAAATTAATAAGTGTAAATCATACATTTCTTTCAAACTAAAATTAATAGAAGAATATAAAAAATCTCTCAATTTCTGCATAAGATGCAATTTCTGCATCTCAGATTAAGAACTAAAAACTAAACTTGCATGAAAATGACGTTAGAGAAAAGTTCAAAGGTAAGGGTGCTAGACTGCGGCAACACAATACATCCACAAAGCGCATCAAACGAAATAATAGTATTTAACATTCTATTATGTTGTTTGAAAAGAACCAGAGAGCATTTTATCGTAACTTGGTACACAGAAAGCTCTTAGCCGGGAGAATGTTGATTACAACAAATTCAAAACTTACCGAGAGGAAGGCTGAATCCAAGGAGACAAAAGTGGCTTCGATATCTTGAACATTTAGAGGTCGCACAAAGAGAAAATGTGAATATTCTTTCAAGCCTCAAAACGAGTACTGTTTAAGAACGCTGGCACTTTCGATTCAAACTACTCGACATTAAAGATGCAGAAAATGGAAGTAGTTTTCTGGAGGCAGGTATGTTAGATGAATACTTCATAGAAAATATCCGAATATCTTAAAAAATTTAAAAGTTGACACAGATCCTTCTATCAAGTGGTGCAAATCGATATATATTTGTTTCGTTAAGCAGGGGAATTCTATATAACAATTCAAGACGGTTTGATTATTATGAGTCACATATTCTAAGTAAGCTGTAAGCTGCAACACACTGTAAAGATGTGTGTTGAATGTATAGACTACCAAACGTGACCATTGATTAAGCGGTAGCATTGATTATGCGGTAGCAGCCAGGTCGTGCCAAAATTGCATACCTAGAGAGTAACAATTCATAGTCGTCAATAGTCACCCGTAGACAGTTGGCATTTAACTGTCGAATAATTGATCACCTTTCTCCGTTTTACAAATACTCGTCGTCGCCTGTTCTAGAAAATAATGAAATGGTACTCAACTGGAATAGGTTAATTGACACTGATAAAACTGAATAATAATCGCCTTGAAATAGTACTAATATTAATCTCAGGTACGGAAGTTGTATCAGATTGATTTGCTTCTCGTCTAACAGAAATAATTAACAAAAAGGTATTACCTTAACCATCCAATACGTTTTAATTCTACTGACTTGCCATATTGTCTGAATTTTTTAAAAATCTGAACGTCGGGCAAAACGTGAACGACGGGCTTCTCCGTCTTGCCTTTGATCTGTCGAGACTAGTTGGATTTACTCGAACCTTGGCCTTTAACAAGGTGAATGGTTTCTAGTGTTTACAAGCTGATAGAGGATAAATAGTATAATAATAATAATAATAATAATAATAATAATAATAATAATAATAATAATAATAATAATAATAATAATAATCAAAGGCCGTTAATAAAATTTTATAAAAGCTAAAGGAACTCCCGGAATGGCTCACACAAAACATCGCATATCTGCTACCCAAGAGGGAGACATCTCTTTGGCGGAGAACTACAGGCCAATCATTTGTGTGCCATAATGTGTAACACGTACAGTAATTGCAGCCATAACTAACGAAATGTACCGACACCTAGAGGAAAACCATATGTTACCAGTTGAACAGGAAGGATGTCGTAAAAAACCTACGGCTGTAAGGTTATTCTTAAGCTAAAATTTAAAAACATACTCATATTTATTACACACGGTGTTTAATAAACGTAAATCACATTTATTCATTTTTATATTAAAATTCGATGCTATTTTTTACATATTCATTTTCAAATTAAATGAACCCGAATGGCAAGAAAGTCTACGTTCTCTTTGAGACAATGAAGATTTTCAAAATTGTCCTTCAAGATGATGTCTAAGATGTTTAGGTAGTTATTTAGGCACGCTTAATAGGTGAAACTGAGTTGCTTTATTTCTTCATATGCGGTTAAAATTAGTAGATCTTATTTTATCTAGTGTTAATAGATAAGATGCTTTTACTGAGGGGAGGAAATTTGATTCAAATTTGCGTAGAATTTCCATGCTGGACTCACTAGCAAATACCCATCGATTCTATATCTTCAAACTTAATTAATTTTGTATGAAATACTCTACAAAATGTTATGTAATTCACTTGAATATTATCAATAATAACAAATATTAAAAGTTTAATTAAACAGGTTTTAAATTAACAGAAAAAATTAAATAACAAGAGCTATATGCTTGAAACGTCAGTACAAAATGTTTTCTTTGTTTACTTTTCACAAGTAAAGAAATATAATTTCTCTTCATTCGTAGGGCTCTAGTTGAAATTAAACAAAACATTTTTGGTCAGTAGTTATTGTTGAAAGTCAGTCAGTTACAATATTATTTGTAGTGATTTACTTCCATTTGTATTGTTGAGAAAAATTGCATCGTTGACATTGCCGAAGACATTTTTGTATTAAAAAATTGAAATCTAGAATATCATTGAAGTACTCTAACTTTCAATTTCATCTTTAAAAATCATTAATTTTCCCAGGTTAAAATGATATAGTAAAATGTGACAACACATCATTTTTTCTAATATGTAAGTGCTAAGAAATTATTTATTCTTCAGAAAGGAACCTATGTATTTTATAAACTGCGATAAACAATTTAATGTCTTGCCATCAATTACGTTTACAAATAAAATATGAAAATCTATCATAAAAGCTCAATACTTGAAGCACGATTTTATGAATCTGGGTACGTAGTCCATGAAAATAGTTGCCAGATTTTTGATTAGTTTTCGTTCTAATAGATGCCGTTGAGCAAATCTTCACTTAGCTGTCCGTAAGGTAGGGAATTACGTACACTCCCCTTCAGAGAAATGCTCCTACTAAAACTCATAGAAGTCTCGTTTCTATAATTTTTTGTCATAAACACAATACTTTCAATCATTCTGAAATGCGTTCCATCCCCAATTGTGTTCCACCGAAGTCTAGACCCAGGGGGTCTCGGTTCTATAAAAGGCTCACAGAACTGAAAAGAAGAAACGAACTTCCTTTGCTGTACATCATAAAAAAATAAGATGTTCAGCTTATTATTACTTTCAAAAACTTTACCGCCGAGCCCTATCTGTGCGGCGGCGTAAAATGTAAAATAACATATTTCCACCTCGTCTTGTGATGGCGGAGATCCGTTTTTAACGTCTGCTGCACCATAAAAATTCTCTGAAATATACTTATCTCTGGTTTTTAGTGCGTATTGGATGACGCCAGGGAAAAGCACAGAGTTATTTCGAAAAAATGTGTAAATCCTCTTCCGAGGGTCCTCTGGATGCACCAGGAGGCTGCCTCTGTGCCTAGGTCCCCGCCGCGAATGCTAGAGGCCTCAGCATTCCGCCGTCCACCTGCCTGCTCCGCCCGCGCCACGCCCGCGCCCCGCCCGCGCCCCCGCGCCACCGCCCGCGCCCCCGCCTGTGCCCCCGCCCGCGTCACCGCCCGCGCCCCCACCAGCGCCGCCGCCCGCACCTCCGCCCGCGCCCCCGCCCGCGCCACCACCCGCGCCCGAGCACCCTTGCCCGAGCAAGCCGCCCAGTTTTTTGTGGTGTTTCGCCCCCATCGGTCGCCCGGTCCGCGTGGCGCAGTAAAACTACGGCGTGACATCGGCATCGGGTGCTGTATATCACGCCTGCCGACCAGGAAAGGAAGCCCTGTTTTGAAGGAGAGGAAGCTGAGTGACCGGTCGCAGTCTGGACCACACCGGAGAATGCACACAAAACTTTCTAGAAAATAATGTCGAGATTGGTTGAAATATTCGATGACCATCTTTCAAATCTTGGTTGACTGTCTTACAAATCTTTGTTGACCATATTTCATATCTTCAAGCGTTCCGTAGCTGTTCATTCCGTGCAATGAAATGTTCTGAAATATTCCTAATGCTTGTCTTATATAGTCGATTGAAAGTTTCAAATATATCGTGGCGCCCATAAGAATAATAACTGTAATTTGTTGTTGATACAGATATTACTTATGCTAATGACTACTAATTGTTATACGCACATATGTAATATGGTAATTATCCATTGTAGACATAATCGTTAATGTGGCAAATGAGTCTAAATTTTAAAAAGGGATAAACAATACACAGTTCGCGATTGCGATCGGTAATTTGGAAAAAGAACTAGTTTTAATCTTAATTTTATCCTTTAAAACATGAAAATCGTTTAGGGACTGAATGAACAAGGACAATAATAACGTACCTTCCCTGAAACAGACTAAGCTTGTGTCTGAGTCCGTTAAGTTCAAGAATAACTCATAACATATAATTATACATTTTGACACATACCAAAAAGTCTAATATTACCTCATGAGTAATAGAGAGCAGTTCCAACTCTTTTAAATTAACTTATTAGCTGTCTTTCATACTAATATGTTCATATATACATTCATATTAATATATTCATATTTACTAATATATTCATATATTAAATATATATTTTTAAGACATTCAAATGTCCAAAACATAAAGGTTTGTTCTTTAAAAATGTTCATGTACACTATTTCAATTATTGTTCAACGTTTAAAAATACAGAATTTCAGACTACAAAATTTCAGAAAACTCCGTTTTACCACTTGATGGTAAAAGAAAAAAATAATTTTCATATTAAAAGAGGGCAATTTTGTTTCAGGATTTTTAAAACAGGTCTCTATAGACTAGGTTTTATAGAAGTCTACAAAAGCTTAATATTTCCCAAAAATATCATTTAAAGGAATGAAAAAAACTAATAATCTGAGCGTTCAATGTATCGGAATCAAAATTAAAAATGTAGTTCTCCCGATTTCAAATCTTACTGATGTAAACTGCATTGTTATTAAGCTCTCTTATCCTCACTAGTGTTGACATCGGAACTTTTAAAATTTGGCGCATTTAATGTGAATTTGTAAAAAAATATCTCAGTGTTAAGAAATATTAAATATTTAGAGAATTGTCTACAACGTTATGTGTGAGATCATGAACGAAAAACTTATGTATATACATTAAGGAATGGAACTAAAAATTATAGACTTCTCTACAAAATGACAGAAATTTGAATACTGATCTTCTGAAAAGGATGTTTATTTTACGTGTTTCCTATTTGAGAGTTGAGTAGAGTTGGTGGATTAGCAAGATGAAGAAAACCCGCGCCACCAACTACGGGAATATGCTTTCCTTAGCGCCTGTTTCCCTATGTAGAAGTAAAACGAAAGAAAATACGATCACGAGATTTTAACGGGCCAGCCAGTAACGCTCGGCTACCCCTGATGAATTGGTAGTTAAACTTAGTCGTTTCGAGTAGCCCGAACACACTATTTTCGAATACATGACTTTAATGGGTGTAAAGTTTTGTTAAACAAAGGGAATACAGCAAAAATTAAAGAATGGCCACGACTAAAGAAGAACGTAAATGTTTTGTAATGGTTATTGACATGTTAATGCCATCTGGACAATCAATGAAAAAAATCATGTTTTATTCTACTAAAAGATAAATAAGGATCATATATCACAATGAGATGAATTGCATTAGGTCATTCGTATAGTACGAGTGCAACGTTACGTAGATCGATACATTGCACAAATGGCATTCGTGCTTCAAAACATTAACCTGGTAACTCTGCACAATGAAAGGACAAAAGTATGAATGAAAAGGAAAGGACTCAAGAGATAAGAAGTAAAAACTCAAATTGCGTAACGTTTTTAAAAAGTATATGCCCCAAAGTTTTAATAAAACACTAAAAATCATTCACACTCGAATCATCCCGCAACACGATCTGAAAATGCTCCCGTCTATGTTTACATACAAAATATAATTTTTAAATGGCTGCAGTGAATATTTATTTTCTCTATAATTTTAGCATTAGATATTTTTAATACTATCAATACAATTGAAATGATATGTATTTTTATTAATAACTGGTTAGAACCTATTTTCTGTACAAAGAAAATTAAAAATAGTGTTTATACAACAGATCACACTTTCTCGCATTATTTGTCATGGTTAGGCCTATATAATACTATAATAATATCTCTATATATAGTATATACATCATTACATATTGTTAAAAAATGTTTTCTAGTAGCTGTGATTGATTGATAGATTGATTGATTACTGTTTCCGGGCACATAAAACTACTGAGGTCATTACATCCGTAAGTAAAGTACATACTGTTTTTGCGGGAGGTGACTGTGATCTTCCACTGAATGATGAGATCCGACGACGCCCTACACATCGGTTTGCAAGGATTTCCATAACCAGGTTTCTCCTACCACAGAGGGCACTGCCACAGTCAGGATGAGACCTAGGCTCCCGACTAATTTCCCGACATGTGTGGTAGTGTAGTGCATGTAAGTGTGTGAAAGTAAGGGCTGAGGATAGAACATGGAAGAGGAAGGAAAGATCGCGGGCGGTCCATGGCCAGTTTTTTAGGATACTGCTCCCCAAGTGTTGATCAAAGAAACCGCCGCTGGAAGTGCGCCGCTAGAGTTCGCCCCGCGACAGCGCCTGAATTCAACCTAGCCATCCAACTACTATCGAAAATCCTGCCAATGTCGAAACTTGAACCCTACGACCTCGCGGTCAGTGGTACATTTGTATTTTGTATTATATTGTACTGCTTGCAACCCTTTCAATTTCAAACCTGTTAAGTGGCTTATCCACTATTCAGGTGCAAAAAAATAAAAATAAATAAATAAATAATTTAAAAAAAACAGATTTCATACTTCTCACCAATTAATATATCCGTTTGAAATTGAAGAGGCTGCGATAGTACAGCAGCCATATCGATTGTGAAACATAAAATTATTTAAACTACTTACGAGCTACCGTTTTTATAGATGAACAGATATATTTTCCCGTAAACCAATATTTCGATATCAAGAGCACTTAAAATTGTGGATTATGACTACATATCTTATTAGAGGATGTAATTTACAACATATAGGAGCAAGAATTATCCATTTTTCGGTGTGGGGGCTCACAAAGGAGGTAAAGAAAAGCTAGAAAAACAACTCTTCTTTTCGTAGTTATATATGCAATAACCATAATATTTGCTGTTGGTCTTTGTCATTTAGGCCAATTACTAACATATAAGTTTCGTTATACTTTAATATTAAAGATATACTATATTTAATTAAGAAAATATTGCTCTAGTGTATGATTTTTTTCGTACGATGCCCATCTTGAAATGAAACAAAATTCTAAACCGCACACTAAATCAAATAGAAATTGAATGGTAAGTGGTTATTCAGTTTCTGTTACGCCTAATAACTATATATTTAACACTTTTGGTTTGAAAGAGAGAAACACGGTAACGTAATTAGGATAACATTGGAGCACTTAATAAGTCACTAACTCCCCCTATAAAGACGAAAACGAAGAGTGCGCTCTGCGTCGAGACGGGAAGGCGCCTCCAGCGGTGCGAGCGCGTGGCTGCCGTCGCCTGAGTTTGTCGGACAAGACCGCGTCGCCACCGAAATACGAAGGAAGCCTAAACAAGCTTGAGAAAATTTAGTATTGCCGGCCCGGTGGCCGAGATCGCCAAGGCAATAGTAGTGTCGTAGTAGCAGTAGTATCGTAGTGATCTCGGACCGAAGGGTCGCGGGCTCGAGTTTCGCCTTGGGTATGGTACTATTTTTGTTCGTTCTTTCACCCCTTATCATCATCATTTCCTTTCATCTTCATAGTTTCCATAACGTTAACTCCAATAGTGGACACTAATAACCTATATGTTGATGCGACCATAAATAACACAAAAAATAGAATCAATCAATTTAATGCAAAAATTTGGAACCTTTTTTGAAGTTTTGAAAATGCCGATGGCTTTACGTAAAGAACTTCCAAAATTAAAATATCCCTTTCGAGAGGCTGCGACATCACTTTCATCGATCGGAGAAACGCAATGTTGCTAAACACCCTGAGTTGGATATTACAGCCAGTGTTTTCTTTTTCGTTTATTTTACGTCGCATCAACAGCAGAGGTTATTAGCGACTCCATTAGTTACATAATTACTACAATGCTTATTGGACTTTTACATCAATTATGATCTTACATGCAGGGACACATTTTCGAACGTTTTTACATTATTACACAAGTTAAAGCAACAATTAATGGATACAACAGTATTTAGAAATATTATTACAAAGGTATATTACAGAGCTGCCGACCTGAATGGCCGAGGTGGCTAAGAGCGAGTACCGACTCAGCGCTTCGGTCCGAAGGGGCGCGGGTTCGAGTCCCGCCTTGGGCATGGCTGTTTGTCCCTTGACTTTGTGTGTGTTATCGCGGAGGGCCTCGCGTTCTGCTGACCCCAGATCAGAGGAGCCCGCAAGTGTTTGTCTAGTGTATGGTCGAGTATGCGTCCATTCGGGACGTAAAGGGCAACCGGCTGTCGGCTGGATAAAAGCTCTAGGTAAAAAAAATATTACAGAGATACGGAATCGAACAGATATATGTACATAAAGACAGAAAACACATAACATATATAGGTTAAATTAAATCTGGAAGGCCTGTTTTTTAACAGAAGTTGGCTGAATAATTAAATTTAAAATTGGTTTCTTGTAGGTATATTGTGTCCGGATTATACAAATATTGTTGCACAGTTATTTTAGATTTTTTAGGCGACAATGATATCCATTAAGATTCTATTGAATAATTTTCATAATTTTAGTTCCAATTCATTGGTATAGATTTAATGAGTGATTACTATCTGACATAGATTTTATACAAAGATTATTATGTGCTTTTCATACTAGATTCAGTCTCAGACAAGTCTGAATCAGGTAGCTGTTTCAGTAGCTTCTTAATAAGTCTAGTAAATCTACCTTTGAGGTTTCTATCTGTTAATACCATGTACGTTTCCCTGAGCATATTAATAATTGCTGGAATGTCAGTTGAATAATCTTTAACTATAGCAATGAGATCAGCTGATCCCAAAGTATTTATCAGTAATAATTGAATATGTTTGTATGTTAAGGGAAAAGAACTTGGATTGTTGTCAAGGAGAGTTTTTGATGGACTGAACATATCTTCCATCCTTTTTCCAAGATTGTTGCCTTATTGGTCAGATTCAACTATGTTTATGTTTTTCTTCATTTTCTTTTTTGATGGTTTCAAGTTATTTTCTTGATTTTTATTATCAGCATTAGAGTTGTTTCAGATAAAGAAGAGGATTCAGTTGTTAAGCTTCTTTTATGAGGAGGGATGCTCATGGGGTCGGTTGAAGGGGGAGCATGGGTAATTTCAGATTTTGATCTGTAAAAGTTTGTATCTTTGTTCAAGAGAGGCTTAAGGCAGGGTGATGAATCTGATGAACAGCTTATCTTGTTCAAAGGAGGGAAGCTATTACAATCCATATTAAGTGAGTTAGAAGTTTGTACTAGTGAATCGTCTAAGAAGCAATTTTCTTTTGAGGTGCTATCATTACCTTCTGAACCATTATTTATAATTGGACTGGAACTGTCCTCTTTGTTTGGACATTAACTAGCAATATGATCTTCACATCTACATTTAAAGCTAGTGATATTATCAGTAGAAAAATATAATCTATAATATGTGTCCTGATATTGGATTGACATGGAAGTAATTTATGAATTTCATCAGGATGAATGAACACCTGCCTTTTAAAACTCAAAATATGAGACAAATTAGGATCAGTCATACCAGCTCTTATACAAGTAATATTACATGATGTTTGAACTTTAAGTTGGTTGAGAGCTTTTTTGATGTCTTCATGTGGGATCACAGCGAAAACATTGGATGTTTAAACTCTGATGTGTTTACTAAGTAGGGGTCTGACATTTCAATATCATTAATAGTGAGAGACTTGTGTTTATCTGTAATATAATCAGCAAGTTTCTTAGAGCTTAAGAATACACATATCCTGTTGTTGGCAATACATGACACAAAACGAATATCACTTCCTTGTATAATGTTAGTTAGATTACTCACATAGTCCTTGTGTTAACCCTTCATGCGTCTCGATGATGATTGCTGGGTCCTTGGTCGGGAAGACATCAGTAGTAGCTGCTCCAGCGTAAGATTTCGTTTGTGCGTTACGAGCAGATGAGGTTAAGTTGATGTTGTTGTTTACGGTGGTCATGGTTTCGGCTAGTGCCGCTCACAAAGGCAGCAGGTACACGAAGACAGTTTTATGAGATTTCACTTATATGATATTTGATATGTAAACTATATAGTCACCAGAAGGAATAAGGACTTAACACTGCTCACGCAAGCAGAGCGGACGATGTTGTCGGTACAACGCGTAGCTGTTGAATGAGAGTCAGTGTTGTTCACACGTCGTGACGGCCGTTTTGGCGAAGACTTTTACGGTATCAAGGACCCATAAATCGTGGATTCTAGCTACATTACGTATGCCATTGTTTATGATTGAAAACCCATCTTATTTAAATGCAGTAAGAGTTAGTATTGTTTTAAGCATGCTTTTGTGTGGTGTGTATTTATTGATCATGATTGTTTTGGTACACATCTATGACTAGCATCTGGCAAATTAAGGTAATTGTAGTCTCTCTGTATTTTCTTCTTACCAAAGAATCACGCGCAGACACGACTTGTTATTTAGAATGCTGCTCCCCACGACGTTGCCTGAAAGGTTTCAGGAGAACTACGGAACTCATAGATCAGAGCTGTCGACTATGAAATCAATATCGATAGTGGCCAGAAAACTCTAATATTCTGGCATTTGGCCAAGATCGGACCTGCATCCTTTTAATCTCCGGCATTCTTGAGAGCAACATTATAATAACGTGTGTAGCTACCAGATTGATATTGTTATTATATTATTATTATTCTGTTCTTAATCGGATGAAACTTTTATACATTTGAAAATCGTCATATTGAAAATTATCTCTTTGTAATGCAAATTCAATAAAATGCTAGCAATATTTTAATTATCTTGACAATGTGTTGTGAAGTGCAGCCAATAATCTGCACATCTATCGGCTTTTTATAATGAAAAAATACTATCGAGGTGGAACCATAAATCATTATATTTTGTGCCATAAAAAAGAATAAATGGTTGACCATTCCATCTCTATAATAAGCAATAAAACAAAGAACAAACCTACCTTGGTAGAGAGAGGCCATAATTTCCGGAGCGGCAAAACGATAGTATGAAATGCATCTAGGTCATTTAACGCTTCAATGGACGCATACATTACGGTATGTGTATTGTGTTCACATTGCTATTGTCGTACACGCAAGTACTGGAGAGTATCAAGTCACGTAATATATGTCATTAAACAACAACGATATTCCCGAAGCATCTTTGAAGCCTCAATGTCAAAGAGAGAAAGTGAACAGGGACTTGTCAGTAATTAGGTCATTGTAATTTTTTACAATGAAGCAAATTACAATTTAAGGTAAAACACATGATCTTAGCTCTTACAAATTAATTATTTGGATGAGAAGACAGTAATGGATAATTGTAGAGTCTCCCAATCATTTTTGTGAGACTATGAATGAGTTATAAACTTTTTAACCCGTAACTGATACAATGTTTGTTTCTGACACATCCGTTACAATAGGTATATGAATCCCAGCAATATCTTTGTCAATATCATCTGCAGTTTCAACTGAAAGAAAAAAACGCACTTTCTTCCTTCAAAGATAATTCCTAAAACAATGCTATCTCAGACTCCTTTCGCAGACTCCAATTTTTTATTTATTATCTACAATATAATACATCATTTACTCGGTCATTCAACTCCTCAGAATTCTTCTCATTTCAAAAAAATTCAAACAATTAAATAGACGGACCAATTTCATCATGTAAACGGCCACTTCTATCAGTCAACAAATTCTTTAAAATTATAATTCACGTTACTCTTCGAGTTCATACACACAAGAAGAAAAAATGGCAACTAAAACTTAAATAATCTTATGAAGTTCACTAATCACCAAGAAAAATTACGTTAATGCAACTGGTACGATACGATTGTGAGACTCCTCCGAAAATATAATCCGACGTCGGATTATATTTTAATATAATCCATTCGGAGACGAGAGACACCGGAAGCCACATCCTGTCAACATTGATACACTTAATTTAACGGTATGTCTTCAGAATGTAAATATAAACACCCACTTTAAATGAATTATATATTGGTTAAAAAGTTGAGTTATGTAGTGCGTGTCCTTTGTCCTATATATATATATATGGTGTTATTGCTGAAGATGCTATATTTATAGCGTCAGCTATTTATAATTATACGAATCTCGTATGTCACGAAACATAAATCCATGAAGGACAGTGAGTGTACAGTTTTCTTGCGTGTCACAGCAATTTTTGACAACATATTTATCTTTTATTGTTATGATACATTGCAAATAAGAATGTATTACAATAAAAACTAGAGCTACAGAATTTCAAGCTTATTTTTACAGAAATTTTTTGAATTTTCGAAAAAACGTTATAAGAAAACATTTGAGGCACTTGTGTTAATAAATACGATAATTCATACATAAATGAAAACGCTCGTAATGTAAATATTAACGATAGGAGAGATATTTAAAATAATATATTTTTATGGTTTTTGTATTATGAAAATAATAATCAAAATGGCGTGTATGTCATGTAACTCTGTGCATTTAGCCCTATCTGTCCAAAAATTTAAAGCAAAAATTTGGAGCCGTTTTCGAGATAATAACGTTTGAGCATTTCTAAAAATGCACAATTTTAAGCTCAATTTCTCTGAAAGCTTTTGAGTTTTCGAGACACTTTCTAAGAAATCTGTTTAAGCAGTTGAATTCACAAATTTAATAATGTATAAAAAATGTTCGTAATGTAAAATGTAGTAAGAGGTGAGAAGTATCTGAAAAAAATTATTTATGTATTTTTGGGAAAATCTAAATACTACCTCAAAATGGTGCTTATGTCACGTTATTCATTTCATGTATGACCGCTATTTGTTCAGAAGTTTCAAGAAAAAAATTGTGATGTTGAGAAAATCTTGCATATAAAATTACCTTAATTTTACGCAAAAGTTTCATGTTTTTCAAAAAGGTATATGTTCTCATTTAAAGATCTAATTTTGAAAAAAGATTTTATTCAGTATAAATTCTCTCTCTTCATTTCTGAAATTGTAAGAAGACGCCGAAAATTTTTGGACTTGGGCTTTGAACAATCAGTCAGATATTTCAACGAGATCTGCTCTATTTTTAAGCTTTCTTTGCGCTATTCGATTAGAAAGTTTAATAAAAATATTGAAAATATTTTATGAAAGTTTTGAAATGGTCCCAGTACTATGTAAAATGACCCCCAAATTTAAAATATTGGTTTCAAATTCAAGGGGCCATGACATCACCCAGACAGATTAGGTAAAAATATCTTTATGGTTTAGGCGCTTGGGTTGTTGTTATAGACAGATGATTTGCCGTAAACCAAATTTCGGTGTCAAGAACCCACAAGACGTTAATTCTGATTACACAACGTGTTAGAGGAAGTAATTCACTACATATTCGTATAAGAAAAATTATTCACTTAGCTGGTGACAGATACCTTTATGAATTTTTCAGCCCAAAAATCACCATTTCTGCTGAAGCATTACATCACTTTCTGTATACGACGTATGTGGTATGTGTGAAAGTAAAAATTAAATAAAATTAGTGGTGCTAAAACAGCATGTACTTTCTCACATGTACTTTAAGGCTAAATTTCATGAAAAGTACTAAAATTTTCCAAAAATTGTATACAACCTTATTTAAAAATTTATCTTTAAAGAGAGATAAAAATTTATCTTTTTTAAGAGAAAAATATCTTTTATATTTTAGTTGTAGGAAGTCACCGAAAAATATTTGAACTTTTTCAATTTTCGAAAAATTTGGGCTTTCAACGAACATGGAACTTGCACTATTCTCTTAAACGTCCTTCACACTATCTAACAACAAAGTTTTATCAAAACGATGGGGCCATTTTCTTGAAAATTTTGAAAATGTCCCAGTGGCTTAATGAAAAGTACCTCCCAAAATTAAAATGTATGTTTCAAATTCAAGGGATACCGACATCAGTTAGATCGATTGGGGGATATAAATATTGGAGAAAATCGGCTGAACGGTATAGTCGCTAGCGTTGTTCATAGACGGACGAACGAACGGTCAGACAGACGTTTAGCCGTCATTCGATTTTTCGATATCAAGGAGCCACAAAGCATGTATTCTGGCAACACCACGTGTTGGAGGATTTTTTAAAATTTAACAACTGGATTAATCACCTTTCTCGTTACCAAGGCCCAGAAGTAAGAGTTTTTCTGACAAAAAATTCACCGTTTTTTCGCGCAGCATTACTTAACTTTCTTTCTATTGGGAAAGCGGTAGCGAGAAAGTAATGAAGTTGACGAGATGGCTCATCTCAGTTTCGAAAATAACACGAGGCGAACAAAATAAAACAATTGAGAGGGTCTAGTAAACACCATCGTATGAGTTAAGTGTTAAAATGTAATAGAAAATACGTATGTAAGGCAATAACTACTATTTGTTAAACTAGATTGCGGACATCTCTGAAGATATTCTCTCCACAAACTAAGTACACTGAATTTGGAACCAATGATCCTGGAAATTGGATTCTTTACTTTTATAGTAAATGTATAAATATAATATTGTTTTATTAGCGATCTTAGAAGTCTCATATTTTAATACAGTAAACTTCTGATTATTCGTGAGCAGATTATCCGCATTGCGGATGAACCACGGTTGTCTCCAATCGCTTATTTTCCTCGATTTCGATAATAGTGATTGTAATAATTATATGTTGAAGATATTTCAGTGAAAGATAAAAAAGAGGTGTTTTGACACGAAAAATCAAAAAAGTTGCGTATTTTTTCAAATATAATTTATTCTCGGAGAAATTATATTTCGGGCAATTGCAAAATAATAAGAGACATTTCGACATTAACAATTCAAAAGCAATAAATGACTTTTACATGGAATTTGTAATGCAAATAAAATCAGCGCATCGTATAAAATTTTGAGTTAAAAGAAGTTAACGAACAAATGAAACAACCGGGAGGCAATGGATGATCATTTCAAGAAACATTCGTTCTCCACTGCGAATAATTTTATCAAATATTTCCATGTTTAAAATTTGTCATTTGCACTTCACTCATCTTGGGGTCATTTCTGTGTCTTTTTTATTGTAAACGATACAACAAACACTCCTAACTTACCAGAGCAAAATAAAATTCTTCAGCAATGAGATTGTTCTTCATAAAAGAGTAACCGCCACCGTGTCATCTGAGACATTTCAAATTGATTCAGCGAAATAATAAATGAAAGAAAGAAGACTGTTGGTCAATTTCCAAAACTAACTTCCAGAAACCCCATAAAATGAATAATAACCAATTAATACAGGTTAAAGACAGAACATTTTTAGGCCATTCGATTAAAAAAAATACACTATGGAGTAAAATGATAATGAATATGACATTATGAAAGAACCTACTTCTTGCACGAGCGTCTCAATGTTCAAGAAGCAGAAGAATGAGAAAATCGTTTTGTTTCGTTATTATTTTGATATTTTTCTGTTTGATTGCAATAAGACCAGAACCATTTGGATAATGAAAGATTGTGCTCTGGCTTTCTAAAAGAGTCTAAGGCAATGGCAAATTATTTAAAAAATATGCATATCAAGTGTTTATTTTTTTTCTCTTCTTTTGGGTTCTTTTGAATGACGTACCTATAAATCAGTTTATCTGGTGTGCAAATGTTATTAGTTAGTTGGAATGCAAATCGATAGCTTGGAAAAGTGCAATAATATGACGTATTCTCAAGTGATCATTATTCAAACGTTTGTTCACATTACCGATTTAATAAAATGAAACACATATAACAGAATCAAACTGTGTTCTCTTGAATTTGCTAGAAAATCTCCAAATAAAATTATATTGTACAACATACTTTTATAGAGCGAATGTATTTTTCACTTTCAACCAAAAGGATATTTCTAATTTTCCCTGTCATTAAAAGTCACTCGTAATCGTGTTCTACGTACACGATAATTGTTCGTGTTCACGTACACGTAATGTACACGATAAACTCTCATTTCTCTTTTTTTTTTTCTTTTACACTCCAGTTCTGTTTGATATTCAATTTTTGACACATAACTCTGGCTTCTGTTAAATCCCCCAAAATTGAATTTATTCGTCGCAAATTCTCCAACGTATTCATATTTGCCCACCTCTATTTTATTGGTTTTTTTTTTAGTTAACTGAAACGGCCTTCCAATATCCTCTCTATTTCTCTCTCTTCCACGCATTCCTTATTTTTGAATCGATTTTGACTTTCATTTTATTAACTTCAATGCTCCAATAACAACCATCGTTGTCCTGTACATCGTGACCCATTTTTTTTCAAAAGTCAATAAACTAAAAATAACCAATGCCACGATAGCATACCCACTGTAAAAGTAGTTACGGGCATCTGAGCAATTAATGAAGAAGCGGAACATTCCTCCATCTATCTCTGTGAAAATTTGGAAAGGTTTGTGATAATCCTTGCTCAAAAAGCCATCAATACCACGCCCTTGTTTTCAATATGCTGACATTAAAAAGGTTTTTGCGGTGAACCAGAATGAAATCAGACGGTTTCATATAAATGCACGATATCACATAAGTCAAAATATTTCTTTTCTTATTGATATAACCTTGAAAGATATCGGGCTAGTTAAAAAAATGTACGATTTATCAATTCGTCCGACTTGTTCCAAAATTACGGCACCCCTTGTAATAAGGCGGATTTTTCCACCAGCTTCATCCATTCTAGTTATTTTTCAAATATATCTTACTTATTCAATATTTAATATCGATGCAACGTGGTAACATTCATTGTTTTTTTCTTGGTATCCCTTATTATCACGGACGCACATTTTTCAACATTTGTTAGTAATAGAAATGCAAATGTTGGTAAAAAGATATTTTTAGAAAACGAAGCTATGATGCAACCCACGACATGCTTCAGGTTAAACACCGAAAAGCTGGAGCACAAAAAACTTTCGGACCCCTCTTTCACCCCGCGCGGGAGACCGCGTCGAAATTTATGCTCTGCGACGCAAGGGCTAAAATTTCGCCCGTTACTCCCTCGAAGAGGCAATTTTCTCGGGGGAGATCGCGGCGCGACCATATATCACCAAGGGATGGCGCGGCGTGGGCCGGCGCCGGGCGAGGGTGCGACGGAGGCCAGCCACGAGAAGGGGGCGGAGCGGAGGGAGGCGGGGCGCGTGGCGGCGGCCACAAAACGCGATTCGTTAACCACCCCGCGTCCTCGTAAACCGCCCCCGATCGCCGCGTCGCGCCGCGCCGCGTCGCTCCCCTCGGGCGACGTGACAGGACTGGCCTCGGCCGGGGGATGGCCCTCGCCGAGGGGGGCGGGGCGGGGGGGGGCTCGTCCTGCAGGAAATGAAGCCCACGCCCCGCGCCGCGCCGCCCCGGGCTGCACGATCACCCTCGTTGGAGCTCCTCGGAAATCCCTTCATCTCCACTGGGCCTCCTCCGTAGAGGGAGTGGGTTTTTCGAAAATTGTGTACAGCGGGATCTACATTGCTTCACTGGGGTCCTCCCTAATTGATCTTTTAGATACAACATCTCTCATTCAGTAATTAACGAATCAAACCACACTTGAATTTTCTTTATTCCTTAAATTTTGTACATTTTTAATAAAATGCGAAAACACGAAATGTTAATTTATCATGATACTAATGTTTAAATTTTTAACCACGCATTCAGATTGAAACGAGAATGATACATATATTTCCGGAATAACGGCGTAATACTATAATTTACAGTTACTTAAAGGTTTCGACACCATTTGCAAAATGGCGATAACATAAAAAAACACGAAATACAAAGATATTCGTTTGCTATTTTGTACTTTCTTGTTGGTGAAAAATCACTTATAAAATACATTTTTCAAGTTGTTTAGATCTTGAGATCATGATATATACTTCATAATCACTTTAGAGTTGATTAGAGTTGCGAAAAATAAGCGCTTCAAAATATGAAATAACATTGGGCACTAAAATATAAGATTGCATTTTATATCTCGAAAATCACGACTTAAAATAAATTCCTCCTAAAGAAATTGACATTCGACGGTATGAAACCAATATTCAAGAATTAGCTTGAACAAACTCAAGAGAATCGCAAGCTCTTTAAAAAACAATTGTTGAAGAAATATGTTTGAAAATATAAAAACCTTAAGTATTCATTTAGTTTTAAAATATATGTTTTTATGAATTCTTTGCGCCATTTTCCGAAAGTCAAAAAATTTAATTTAATTTTATTGCAATTGAAATACTGTTAAAAATGAAATTAATACTTAAATTAACACATCTGTCAAATACGTAAGTTCACGTCACGTTTCATGTAAAAATTCAAATTTCGTGTGTTTTGCAGAAATCAATTCAAAAAGCATCCAAATGCCAAATAACTAGGGGGCGGGTTTTGATGATCTAAAATATTGCCAAAAATGATCAATAAAATGCTCTGAAAACGCTTTAAAAATGCACTAAAACCAAAGAAAAATGACTTAAAAAATCTTATCAAAACCAGTCCATATGAACAAATCAAGCTGTTGGATGCGTTACTGATGTAATCCAGGCTTCTTCTATTCGTTTGAGTGAACTTCTATTGAAAACTTTTGGCTTGGATTATTCTTTACCAGGAAATCTCTGTCTTTAGAATTATCCCGAAATCGGCCGGGCCGGCAATGGCGCTGATATACATCGCAAGAGTTACATCACAACGGCAGCCAAATCAATTTCTGAGCGAATCAATGGAATAGGCTACTGAGTAATTCTGTGAAGAACATTTGTTGCATCTCGTAAATATTATTTGAAGTATGTATAAAAAAGGGCGTTAAAATCCATGAAATCAGCAAAAAATGCATTAAAAATGACGTAAAAGGTAAAAAATGACTTATTAGTCGAAATCGACAAAAAATGCTAAATAATGACCCATAAAAATTGGCCAATTCCTTTTTTCATTACAAAAAATAAATTTCTATACTAAACGGCATTGTTTTAAAGTGAAAAGGAAAAAATGACATTTCATTAAAATCCGCCCCCTACAAATAACCAATGCAACAAGCCACCAGTTAGAAATGTTTTAAAATCATCGGTGAAGTGCAACCGCAGGCTTAAGATTAATCCGTCTGAAATCCTCTACCTCACAGATGGCCGGCCGGAAATGCTGGCGCCGGAACGCGGCGTCGGGGGCAGTGGCGGCGGGCAGGCGCGGGTCGCAGGCGCCTCACCGCGCCGCGCCGCGCAACCGTGCGCTGAAAGGCGGGGAGCTGCAGCGAGCGGACGTCGGCGCGCCGGGCTGCTGGCATTGTCCCGCGCAACCGAGACGCTGCGCGGGAGCGGGTCGGATTGCGGCGACGGGCAGACGGGCCCGGCTCGGAGCGCCGCGGCCCGGCACGGAAGAGGCCCGGGCTGCGACGGCGACGAGCGCGACGACGCGAGCTGCGACGGGCGCGGAAGGAAGTGCGTGGAGCGAGTGGACGAGGCAAGTTGCGTACGCCCTATTGGCGAAGGGGACAGAGACTTTGACAGTCGTGTACCAATGGGGGAAAGAGGTCAACAAGGACCTCAGCGTATTTTTTTTTCTTTGTTCAGATAAGGAGTTTAGGTCTTGTATCTTAATTACACTCTAAATAATAGTTTTCTCCTTCATCGCTTAAGTGTTGAACTTACCACCTTAAGGTAGTATGTTCGTTAGATCGACTACGGTGATGTATCCCCCAAAAAATGAAAACAAAATCTGTGTTTGTGAAGATAGTAAGAAACAATTTGGCCCTTAGCGGTCTAATTTTTGAATTTATTAAGTTTAATTTAGTACAGGCTCTTATGGCAAAACCTTGGAGGGCGTACTTTTTTTAAGCTATTGAAGAAGTTATACGGTTAATGTATCTTTTTCTTTTATTCAATACGTAGTATATTTTTTAGGAATCAGAAAGTATTAAATATACACACATCACCTCGGACGTATTGGCTCTCGGTCCAGGAGTTATGCTGTACAAATCATGCTATTGTCATCACTGTTTCTCTTGGAATACGAGATAAAATCAACTTAAAATATTTGTACCACACACAACCACGTACTATTTGAAGATATTTCACTTTCATTGTAAAGAATATGAACTAATATTCAACGTAGATAGAAAGAAAAATACGGGCGCCGAAGTCAATCTAACCTCTTTTAGGTATTACCAATTTATGAAAATGAAAAATCATGTGAGAGAGTAAATTTACTAGTAAACATTGTCTTTCTAGAGCAACTATTCAACATTTCTCTTTTAACAATTTAAAGATAATTATTTAAATGCTCCGTTCACGTTCAGCAGCTATTGTTAATGTCTAGATGTAATAAATAGTCGAGTGTTTGACTAGCGACTGGCACGGACATACCACCTTAAAGGATGTTTAGAAGACAATGCGAAACCTTTGCTATGCGTAATCGCTTCGTGGAAAGTCCGGCGTTAACTTATTTTACAGTCGCATACCAATGGAGAAGAGGGGATCCCATCGAACCTTTTAACTTTTTTATTTAGGTAAGGAGTTGCTGTTTCATCTCTAAAGAGTTTCATAATTTGAATCTCTCTAAACTCTTAGTGATATCGTTCGTGGGCTGCAATAGTGGCCCATCTCAAAAACTCAGATGTTGAGATAAATGAGTTTGAAATTTTTACCTATTATTGAAATGCATCATTCTTGCATTGACATTTCTGTCATTTGTTGGTGGAATACTGTACGGTAAGATATGCTGCTGTTGCTGATGGAAGATGAACCATTTTGGAGAGCGCAATAACTTAAAATTCGTATTTATTTAGTTTTTAGTATTTATTTGTTATTTTTATCATATAATGCTTATTGGAAATTTACTAAAAAAAATTCGAAATCATCATCAAGCGTAATCGCTTCGCTGAAACTCCGGCATTTCCTTACACCTCTACACGTCCAATTCGAAGAAAGGACGAAGAAAAGGACGTTCAATTCTTAATTTATTGTGACGTACTAGGATGAAAAACACAGACGACTATTCTGATAGATATTTACAATATATTTACAGTATATTTACAATTAATTTATACAGATTATAGTACAAAAAGCTAACCCCTTGGCAACCTTTCAGTTCTCTTAGCCGCGAAACCCCGCGACCGTCCCTAGGCCTCGCCCAGAACCACTGTTTTGTAAGCAGCAAAAAGCAACGCGAGGTGCGAAGCTGTCGGAAATAGAGTCCCGTAACTACACCAGTTACATGGCTTGTCGCCAAACCGATCTTCGACCTGAAGATCACGTGCAAAGATAGCACTGGAGATACCACTCGTCTTTCGACTCCCTGCGTATCCCGCGAGGCGCCTGTCGGCGCGGCCTTAAATATCCGACGGCTCGCCCCCACCCTACAAGCAGCGGGCGTCATACGGCTCGCTGGCCAGCCTTTCCAGGGCTGCAACCGACATCTCTTAAACTCGCCTCCGCGCGCGTCCTTTTCAAGGAAATTCCAGCCGGGATTCCTACGGGGCTTTTCCAACCGGCGCGGCGTGGCGCCGCCGCCCTTCACCCCCATCCACATCCGGCTTAGCGCGGGTTTCCCCGAAGCGGCCCGGCGCGGCGGCGCCGGACCACGCGACGCTACATTATCTTTCAATATGGATAAAAGTTGTGCATTTGCAGAACCAGAGTGAACGTTGAACTAGTTCTTCAAGGTAAGAACGTGACCATCTGTGACCCCGCGGAAAGTATCGTAACTTGGGAATTGTTCAAAATATATATGCCCTCGCCATGACGCAAAAATTAAAACAAAATAATACAAACTTGCAGAAGGCGATTGAAATATATTGCTAAATACATATAACATTATATCTTGAAAATCAAAAAAAAATGTTCTTAAAACAAATTTTTTAATAATATTTTTATTTAAAAAATAAATTTAATTGTTTTGTTATTTATTCTGTGGTTCGTCGTTGACAGTCCCTCCTCATTGATGTTCTCAGTGTGCCGCTATTGCAGTGGTATGCGACTGCTGACACGTCTTTTAGTAGACATGGGAAGTGCTACATCACGGTCGGTGTCAGTCGAATCTGAGACCATTACGATAGGCGTTGTCTGAAGCGTGGAGTGAATGAGGAAGGGATGAAATACTACGTGCTAGGCGTTGTTAACTGAGAAGAGGGAGTTACAGCTCAGTAACGATGGCCTTCGATTTGAAGGCTGAACGAAAATTACAGATCGAGGTCACGGAAGTGATCATGCTAGTTGTTCAAATTCACGTACTTTTTTTCATTTCATTACCGTCAAACCATTTCTCCAACGGTGAAGCACATACTTCAGACTTTCCAAAATCAGTGGCCTTGCTTCTATTATCGCGCTATTACCGCAATGGTAAGAGTTGCCAATGCCTCGCGTACAACCGTCGCTCGCTTGCTGCTCTTTACAACGACCGCTATTTAAACTGTTTAACTATAAATTCCCTCGAGAAATCTCTAAACTATTTGATACTAAACCCGCGCAACATGTTTGACGGTCACGCATACGGGCAAGCTTAATTATATCTGCTCTACTCTAGAGCAGCAGACGATCGCAAATAAGTCGGAGGCGGAGCACTTTCCGTTTCATTTCCGTCTCCGCGAGAGACACATTACATTGGGTGAGCAAAACCGTCATTCAAGTCGGACTCATTACCTGTCTCAACGCAGTTTTAGCGTGTGTTGGTCGGGACCCGTACTTTGGAATGAAACACCATGTTAATATTTTCAAACGCTGTCGACGGAAGCCTTCTTTGCAGGCCCACAGCTGCACGTTTTGTGTGTCCGCACAGTTCACGAACTTTGCCAATATCCTCATCACTACTGCATCAGTCAATCTGTGTGCTTCGCCCCGACCAATCCAATACTAGTTCACGGAAATATACAGGTCGTAACTTCAATCTGTGGTAAACGGCCACAATTCTACAACCGTGTGGGTGAGCGCAATTTTAAAGTGCACTGTCAGGGAAATCCTTTAACGAACAATTAGCAGTGCGTGACAAACCGTCAGATGATTGTAATTCATCAACGTCCGTCATCCTATACCAACCTATTCACGCTGACACTCGCGTCAGTACGAAAGTTACTTCTCAGTTCTGCTAGTTGCGTTAGGCCATCCGCCCGAACTTCCCGCAACACCTGCTACTAGTGACGGCCTCATCTGCATCAAGAAACCTCACACTGCTCTCTAAAAAGAATCATTCAGTACCAACTGCAGTAATTTCAATCTAAACTGTTTGAAATGCCGGCAAATAACACACTTGTTCTTCATATAGATAAAAAACTAATCAGACAAGATTAAAGTTAGTATTTCAAAGTTTATTTTGAATATATTGTTGCTCTAGTAAATTTGTTGTTGAATGAAAAATCATTTCTCATACACCTACACACTTCCGAAAAGAAATCCCTGGCGCAATTACCCCACGATTCTCCTTTGTATGTTTTGCAGGGCCCCACGTTTCAAACCAGGAGTCCATACATTCAGTAATTCTAACTCAAGGTCTAGATCCCACAGCAACTATCATATCTGTAAACAAGAGTGATACATTGAGTGAAGAATAATAGCGATAATGATTATGATTTCTGCCCATAAAGCAACGAGCATTGGGAACGGAGGGAAAGATTGCCCTGCTTGGACTGGGGGATTTAAAAGACATCACAAAAATATATGTAGGTTAGAGGCCGCACGCCGCATTGTATTTCCCACAACGCTTACATGATGAAGAGCAGAGATTGAGGACTTCTTCACTGCAGGGAGAACGCAGGGACTCAGCACAGACATCAGCGAGGTCTCATACTTACACTTCCTACATTTAAAGACAGCGTGGTAATAATAATAATAATAATAATAATAATAATAATAATAATAATAATAATAATAATAATAAAGTGTCTTGGGAACAACCCTAAATTTGCGCAAAACCCAGAGTAACTAGACTGTTCCTGAGGTAGCTGATTGCAACCTGAAGTAGATTTTATATTAAATAAAAATAGTATTTTAACGAGTCAAGATGCCATGTATATCCGACTTCATGAGGACGTGTATGAGCACGGCCCGGCCTACTTGGGATCAAAATACAGATTCAAAGTTTGAATACTATGGAGATGGACGAGATACTCGGAAGAATAGAATGAACAACCAGAACAAATATAGACGTCTCACTGAACGGAGAAAAGTTTGTAGTCTTGAAATATGGACGAAAGTTTGACGTTGTAAAAGATAGAATAAGTTTTGGAAAATGGAGGAAAATTAAGCTTCTTGAAACATTGACAAGAGATATAGGGGCTAGAATGTGGAAGAGATTTGAAGGTCTCGGATTATAGACGATGTTTGACGTCTTGCGAATAAAAGCAAGTAGGTATATGTTTTGAAGCATAAAGGGACGGTAGACATATTCAAAGAACTTTTAATATTGTCTTTGTTTTCCTTTTCAGTTACTCGTAGGGTGAAGTTTTTATTCTCATTTTATTATTATTATTATTATAAATAAATGTTTCTTTTTAATTTTGAAATTAGAAAAGTTTTTAAATTTAATAAACCAGTAAGTTGCCATTGTTCAAATTTACGATGTATGCCGTAGAATCATCGGCCCTACAAAAAAATAAATGAATATTTCTGTTTTTCTATTCATCAATCTAATTCATTGAAGGGAAAAATAAGATCCAACACAGTATGTAATATTAATATAATATATTTTTATTTATATAATAATATATTTATTATTCATATCATAATATATTTATTATTATGGTTATTAAAAAAACTTATTCTATCTTCATGACACCTTGACCATATTATATGAATTGCTTTATCCTAATATTAATTACTCTTCAGCTTCAATCCAAATGCCTTAGGGAGGAATATTTTACCACGAATTGTAGTATTATTATTCAGTACATTAAAAATGGACCAGCATTGTGTTATCAATGCTACCTGCTCAATGATTGGCTCAAACTCTCAAATCTTTCCTGACCTTTGGAGGCGTTCAATGAATTTATATCTTTTTTGATGGTGATAGACTGAATATACTTTTAACGTCTTTCCATTATTTGTTTATTAAACAATCTATAAAGACAAGATATTGCCATTTATGTGTATCTAAAATCTCAATGAAACGCGCATGAGACAAATATTTTGATATATGCATTCTGACCTTTTTCTTGGCGCAGTGGCATTTGTGAAGTCAGAACAGTTACGAACTACCAAATATTAATTGAATTAGCATAATAAAATAATAAATTTTTATTTATAATGTGGTAAAAACTCATAGTTCTGAATAAGAAAGGCCCGTAATGCAACTTGTTTATATGAAGTTTTAAAATGTTTTGCAGCGGTTAACGTACTCTCAACAACTCGTAGATTAACTTGGGGATTAAAAGGGAATTAACAAAAAAGGGTTTATCCATGACGTTCAAAAATGAAGATTAGCTATTGGACAGTTTTCAACTTTCATTTACCGAAAATTTCCTTTCTTCAGACAGCTCTTTAATCCCCAGAATGCTTCAATTTAGAGAAAATTCCAATTCTTATTGAGGGTTGCCTACCAACAGGCGCTATTTTCTCTTTGGTTCGTATTCACTTGTCTCGTCGTCTATCAACCCGGTGTACACACTCCTTAGAGCTAGGAATACAGGAAGATGGCATGACGCCACAAACTTGAAGCCACCTAAAGCAACTACCCGCCATATTGCTGTACCCAAAACGCATGTATGCGTCCTATGTTGAGGTGTATTATATGTCATAATTTTTAAAATCACGGAGAAATGCCGATGCGTTCGATAATTATATTAATAAATATTGATAAAGATATGAATAATGGAAGATAAGAGCAATAAAAAGAAAGAAACACAACGTAATGGAGATGTGTTTCAAATCGTAATGAGTGATCAAGTTTGAAGTGCGCTCGTAATGTTTCTACGGAAAATTATCAGAAGACAAACTAATTGGGCTGATTAATCAGCATTACGTACTATGTTATGCAAAAATGTTTCATTGCTTTGGAACAGGAACATGAATGCAACAGACGATACACCGCCTCGGCACTAACGCACGACGCAACTGTCACCGTTGTTAGTTCTCAGATGGCCCGATCTCTTTTCAGTCGAACACTACGCTTGGTCGGGTTATAAGGTTAAAGAAATGGTTACGTGATATTCTAATCCCACTTGAACCCGGAAATGGATTAGCACAGATTGGTAATCGAACTCATGTTCTAGTTTAGGAACTAATTATGGTACCCATTGTACTGCCGGCTGAGATGGCATAAGAACCTCCGCGACGATGAGGAAGTAACCATCGGGATGTAACCATAACGAAGTCATGTTTACGCGAAAACTACTTATATTTAAAAAATTCATTATCTAAAATTTTAATTTTGAAATATTATACTTGTAGTAAGACGCCATAAATTGTAATTGTTTGCAATTTTCAAAAATTCAGAGAAATTAATGAAAGTATAACCTGTTTCCATTTTATAAGTCTATTGTGCTCTACTTGAGAAAAAAATAACCCAATAGTTTGTAGCCAGTTTTTAGATAATTTTGAAGATGACAATGTTACACGCCCCTCAAAAACAAATATCCATTTCAAATCCAAGGGACCGCCGCAATGTAAGCCAGATCCATCAGAAAATACCAATTTTGGTGAGAATCCTGTTTTTAGCCCCTGGCATTGTTCAGACATATAGCCTGAAGTTTTGCCGTAAACCAATTTTCCGGTATCACGTGTCCACAAAACATGGAATTTGGCTACATAACATATTAGGAGAATAATTTACTTCATAAGGGAACAAAAATTATTCAGTTTTGCTTGATTATCTGCCTATTATTATATATGTAAAATTATCACGTACCCCAAAAATGAGTATTTCTAACCAAAAATTGCCGTTTTGCCACAGTATTTCAAAACTTTTTGTATTTGACATATATAGTAGTATCGAGATGTTATAAAAGGGATGAATCCTCCATATTACTTTGTTAAGTCAGTCGAATATTTGCTATTCCCTTAACAATAATGTTTTTTAGTTTGATATGCAATAATTGAGTAATAACCAAACAATAATATTATTTCTTCGAGGGAAAGGTAGATGGGAAGTACCGCATTATTGTACTGTTTTATGGCGATACACTTGTTCATTAAAGAACGATCCTGTTCAAAGTGGAAAAGAAATTAAGTTTTCTTGACTCCTGTCACTATTTTTCGACCACGTAACTGCTGTCTACGAAGAACCAAAGAGCCTCGCATTATATTAAAATATCGTATATCAGTGTTAATGTGTATAATCTGTTATAGATCTGTATCGTGTATAATCTGTTATAGATCTCGTTTGTCAATGCACACAGCGTTGAAGCGCAAATCACGTCTTCTAGCTCAGAAACAAACTACTCTCAGCAATCCAGATCCAATCCAAAGGTTCCATCTCAAAATATATTGAGTTAATTTGCAATGCATTCAAAATATGCACTTATCAATTGACATTTTATTTGAAACTATTTACATTAATTGTAATTAAACAATCTCTTTAAGAGGTAAGTCCCACTTATTTAGGAAGAATTCCCTATATTCTTACAAATATATATCTTTTGATTTAATGGAAACATGTCAAAAGTTGAGGCTCTTGCTTCTTCTAATATATCGGTCGGAGTTCCAATTATTTCCAAATTGTCTTCCTTTTCAAGATCCATTACATCGAAAAAATTTGACACTCTCGTAACAAATAAATCACAAGAACAACAATCTGCAAATATGAGTCCATGCTAGCAGACAGAATTATCGAGTGATAACCACTACATTTCATGTCAGTTATATTATTTAATTCCAGAAAAACAAGTATAGAAAGGGTCTCTAATAAAATATTGTACATCAAATGACGAAAGTCTCTTTTCAAGTCTCGACAGAATTCCCAGCCTCGACCTCCTGCCTCGACGAGTGAACTCTCCAATCTCGCCATGAAAAGGTGAACTTTCTTGCCTTATGATGTAAATTACTATTACTTTGATAAGGGTGCTTGAGACTTAATTAACAATAAAAAAGATCACACACAAGAAAAAAATCTGAGTCACGGTCATGAAAAACAATATGTATAAAGGTTAATACTCAAAAACAATCCTACAGATGCCCAAGTATATTTAGTCAATTTTATAAACCTTACATTATGATACATTATATTATACACATTACAGTATGATAACATTATACAAAAATATTTGATTTTCAACTCGACACAGAAAACATAAGAGGTAATGTTTCAAAACATTGTGTACATTTGCTATTCTCTTAGTAAGTTCACATTTTACAAGCAAGGCTCATCTATAACACACTTAAGCTTAAAAAAAAGTGTTTTAGTCGAACATTTACCTGGAATAAAGGATATTCTTAAAAGTCAAGAGGTAATAAAATTAATAAAAAATAGTAATGAAAATGTTCATTAGAATTTAATATATAAATTTTGTATAAGAATAACATATCATATTCAACTAAAATTAATAAATACACCAAAATGTATTTATCTTTCAGGAGAAGTTGGCATACATTTTGAATTGCAATTGCTCCAATTTCAACTAACCGTTGTGCCTAACTCGTATTGACAGTGGCCGTCCCCTGGAGCAGCCACCGCGCCGTGGCGTGGCCATCGCGTCGCGTCGCCGCCATCGTAAAGTCGGCCCACAACCGCCTCCGGCGCGAAGCGGGGCGCAGCGGCGTCGGCCTGAAAGGGCTTAGGGCAGGCGTAAACCACGCAAAGGGCGCAGCTCGCCTCCTCGCCCATTGTCCCAGCGGCCGCCTCGAATGCATAAAAATCTCCGAAGAAGAAGGTGCGGCGGCGACCTTCGCGGTCGGCAGACCACGCGCACCTACTACTTTTTCCAATTGAGGGCGAGCGCGCGGCGGGCGCTTCCGAGCGGAGGAAGGCCCCAAGAGAGGAAAAAAAATAAATAAAAGGCTTGCGCGGGGCGCGCGGGAAAGGGGAAGCGGGGCGGAAACGGGAAACAGACGGCCGCTAGGTCACCGCAAGCCGCCCAGTCGTTCCGCGCGGTTTGCGCGCTCGGTCAGTGGGTCTTGCGGCGCGGGGCGCGGGACGCGCTGCCCGCCCAGGGCTGTTAACTCGGGACTGCGGGGCGGAGAACAACACGGCAAGGACATGCGCTTGCTGCTTCTTTTCTTCGACGCCCGAGACATCGCGATGAGGCAGAGAGGCGGCAGTAGCGGCGAGGCGACCGACCGCGCGCCAGTCTGGAACAAAGGGCTCGCGACGCAGCGTCGAGATTGTCGCCACGAGATGATGACCATCAGCAGCGCTTGGTGTGAAGAATAGAAAGTTTGTGTCCAGTGATCAAAGAGTCAGGTGAGGACTGATGCGAGCGCGAGCTGTGCTATGCGAACGCTGCTGCCTTTTAAGTCTCCAAATGGTACAAGAAATGGGTTTATTTCTTCACTTTGAGGGTTGGTTTCCTGTGCATTATGGGTAACAGTTGGTTAGTTGATTCGTACTTTTGTCTAATAATTTCTTCATTTTTTCTGAGCTTTCTTTCCTTTTTTTTGACCACGTACTAATTTCATAATAGTTAGGCTTTTGAGAATATGTCCATCATTGAACATCTTTAACTTTTATTTTGACAGTCGCAAACCAAATGCCATTCTGATGTTCCCCGTGGATCGCTAAATGGAGGTGGGGGAGATAGGTCAACGGCAGACCCCTGGATAAATTGCGATATAATTGAAAGAAAGTTTTATATATTTTAGAAGTGCATATATTTAAAAATATATTACAATCATTTCCTGAAAGGTTGTGGCACAATATTTTCAGTTTTTGACATTTGGTAATGGCCTGGATATTTTGAACATTTTTTGTTCTTGGGGTTCTTTCCGTGGAAACACAGATAGTGACTTTCTGTTTCTGGCGAACTAATTCAACACTCACTATTTAATAAAGTTTCCAAATCCATCCAAAGACTATCAATTTTCTTGGGACAGTGATATATTTTTTTGAAACAAATTGTAATTATGTTTCTGTCGCAAGAAAAGTAATTGTCTTAACATTGGGTTTGAAACTTTATTAGTAAAACGTGTTACAGACAATCCTAATTTAAGTGATTCAACAATCCCCATCTTGCTCCGATTGAACAACTGTTAATGGTACGTAGTTAAATAAAATTGTGACGTGTTAATGGGTAAGAATAACTGTAAAAGTTATCGAACTTTTACAGCTATACTTACCCTCAATCGATATTTCCGAAAAGCGATTATGCATGGAGATAGTTTTGCATTTTTTTCTAAACAACTGACAAGCTTTGAAAGACTATTAAGGGCTCAAAAAGCGAATAATAATTAAAAAAACCGTCGATGAAACAATAACTCCTCCCCCAAACTAAGAAAAAACTGCCCTGGATACGTCATTGACCTCTCCCCCAAATGGTAAACGATTGTTATAGGTTACAAAAATTATAATATTTGAAAGAAAATTGTGCAAATTCTTTATTCGGTCATTTAAAATAATTAATTAACAAAATTTATTTAGTTGCTCTGTTGTAATTTACTGTATGAGAGCATGTGAAACATACTTATTTACTGCAGAGGTACATGAAATTCACGTCATAATGATTTAACTTCAAAAACCTATTCCTTGCAAACACTTCATGATTGTTCATTGTTCAATTCTTTCAAATTCATGTTATACTGCGACAAAATAATGCATTAATAAAAATTATTAATAAACATTTTAGGGATGGTTTTCCCATTTTTGTTGAAGTTTCTCGAAATTAATTTTGAACCTTTATAGTGACAAAAATACCGATTTCACCATTTGACCCTAATCATTCTTATCCTTCCAAAAAGAAAAATTAAAACTCCCAGTTATGAATAACACATACCAGGAAGTATTAATACAATAGAGTTTTTACGAAGTAAATATGTTTGATGTCGATATCTGAATTAAATAGAAATCCCGAATTCACTCATTTCATTGGGTGTAAGAGAGTAATTCTGAGTAAAAAAAAGTCACTAGTTTTTTTAGCGTTTCACTTAAGTTGTTTTAGCTTACACTTTGCGTGATTAATTCAAAATTTTATACTTTGGTTTTTAAGAAAACGATAAAGAAAAATAGGTAAAAAATTATATCGTGTCAGTTTTTACTGCACCTTTACGAAATTATGCAGCAGATTTTCTTCTTTTGAAACGCTAATTTAGTCCGGAAAACTTTAGAGCCCAAGTTTGTCAAGTCTATTTATCAACAAGTGGAAAATATCCCTCAGCATCTTCCAATGTTCCTCGCTATCATCGTAAATTTCCACTCTATTATCGAACAATTCTCAAAGGTAGTATACTAAAATATATTCATTGATCTATTAGAGTGAAATGATGTTTAAAATATTTATGAAATATACGGTTGGCGGGATTTCACTCTAACATACAAATCTCGTTGTATGTTATTAATACACTTCACCAAATGGATTATTCGTGAATTCTAATTATCATTAATGTTACATCCCATATGTCTATGCAATTTTTTCCCTACAGATTGGACAACATATTGTTTGGTAATATATTAATGAACGGATCGGAAATTACCTTAAGAAATAACCTTGCAAATTAAAATACCACCTTAAAGCGATCTCTGCTCTACCTGAGGAAAATGATGCTATTTTTCGGAAAAGTTAGAAAAAACTGACCATATGGGCACATTGGGTAGCTAAGGGTTCAAGTGATAGCCTTCATAATGTTATTTCATTAACTTTTGTCAACCAGAAAGCGTGAATTTCATTTTTAAAACAATATTTTATATTTCTCACTAATATAAATCTACAATATATTTTATAAAAAAAAATTATCAAAAAATATTATTCCGCCGAATGAAAATGAAATTGGCGTTGGTTAAACCACCCCGGGAAGTACATTTCACAGTCATCTTAGTCTATAACAAAGACCAACTAGAAATGGTACTTCTTTACGTACCCTCTCCCTCAGAAAAATTGTCGTTCAAAATTCTATCTTCCACACCGCGGCGACAAACTTGGACACCCCTCGGCCTGGGGGAGGGCAGGGGGAGGGACGCGTTGACCAATCGCTAGCAGGTAGAACCACCGTTGTCTGTGATTGGTGCAACATCCCAAGGGGCAGAAAGATCGCTGTCTCAGGGGGAGGGGGCTAGTTCGTTTACGTACGAGACGGAAATATCGTCATATTTCCCTGCCGAAGGAGATAGTTTGCCTGCGCGTACGCCACGACGAAAACAATATTTCTAAGCGGGGTTTTCCGTCCAGAATGATTGTCTATAGACCAGTAAATATTTATCATTTTAGCAACAATTATTCTAACTTTTAGTAATCGATTTGTCACTCCTGACAAACTGCTATTTTGAGATATTCATTTCAGGCACAATTTGCGGAGCTTTCCCGGCCGTTCTAACGCATATTTCGAATTTGTTTATAAAATTATAAATTGTTGCAAAATTGTTAATTCGCTGTTTTTGGTTCTGGGACATCGGGAGACTCTCCCCCCTTTAGATTTGCAAAATTTGGAAATTGTTTATAAATTTGCAATTGTTGCAAATTTTTTTATTGTCTAATCTGAATGGCGCTTAAATGTGATGCAAAATTCCGGAATCCGTTCGGTGCTATTATATCTCGTTCTCGAGATATATGTAATTGTTTATAAGAAATTAACATCTTAGTAGACCCCATTTGTTTGCGCTTAATTCATTCGCGCTAGCAGAATAGCGTGGGAAGGGCATACTGAAAAAACAGTTCTCCAATGCCGCGCTTTTGCCTGCCACATACGCTTAAAATGCACTTGCTTGTAAACAAATTCTGTGGCCAATTTCATTATGCTAAATTCGTATTTTTACGGCGAGTATGAGCATAACTTTTATTTGGTTTTTATATTCTCTTTTACGTCCTACAATTTGCAAGTCGATATATTTATCAAATAGGAAAGAAATTGATTATAAAAAAATATTTTTCAAGGTGCATTACGCCCAAACAATTGTTTCTGTTTTTCTATCAAAGGGATGTTGAGCAACCGAATAACTGTATTATTAATTTTTTTTAAGTCCCCTGTTAACACCGAGAGTCAGAAACTATTTGTTCCTCTTGTTTAACCATTACCATTAAAAAATAGGGAAACATATTGCTTAGCTGTTTGCTATAAACTGCACTGGATTGGATGATTGTAGTGTTAAGGTTTTCAAATACAGAAATATTCAATTTTGTGTTTTGAAAGATCACATGAGTAGAATCACACATGACAATACTTACACAAGTATAGAAATTTCTACATAAACGTATATAAACTTTAAGTTAATATTTTCAATTCAATTTATCATTCCTTTCTAAAACTGTTAATTTGATGATTTCATTGTATAATATTCAAATCAGAGCTTTATGTGCTAAATCTACGCATTGTTAATACATATTTTTAAACAACATTAATATATTTAATATACATTTAAAAGGTTTTTAGATTGGCGAACTTTTCAATGAAATTTCATGAATTCTAAATGCTTGAAAATAAATACTTGTAAAATTAAATAATTGTAGCGTGTAAAAATATAACAAAATCACGTATTTGGTAAAACGAGTTGATATCACTAAAAGAAAGCAAAACAGATGTTATAACAATTCAAAGAGATTTAGCGTTTGTTTACAGTGGTGGTCAAGTGATATGACCTTCCCAACACAGACTACATTTCAGTATCGTCAGAGTTCGAAGGTGGTTTGTTGGCCGCCATTCTACGAATCTATCAAAACCTTGAATTTTGCACGACCATCTGTACAGGGAGAACGTAGCGGTTTATTAAACGGAAACGGGCCATTCGAGGTATCTAATGTGCACTCTTTGAAAACGTTTAACCATTATAAACTATCCCTAAGAAAAATATCAAATAAACAATGTTAAAGGTCACCAGCTTAACATTGCCTTTACTATTTGAATGTTTTCAACATCCCCAAAACCAACAGAAAATCCGTGTTTTTACAGGTTATTATAAAACCAATTCAATAAATATAAGCATTTATTCACGTTATTATTTTTAAAACACTCAAATATCTACGATGTTATTTGATTCATGTCTTCATCGAAGATCTGAGATTAAAAAACTGATAAGCAGAGAAAATTAAAGTAATTTTGAGTGATTGATGAAGTTGAATGATCAAATGAAAAACAATGTTTCTTGCTTCATATAATGCTATCGTGTTTAACAGACATGTAATTACACATGATACCTATATTTAAACATCCAAACTAATGAAAATTTTCAAAATTAAAATCATCAATAAAACGTTGATTCCTCAGCAAGGATTATATTATTAAATACTTTTTTGAGATTCATGTGCTCCTGTGTGAATAACGTAGTAAACGTGATTCGGATGATCCAGTTTCTCAGAATAATACAAAACCTGCTAGACACATACACTAAACATAATAGTTGTCAAATAGTTATTTACGACATGAGTATCATAAGATATCTTATTACAATACGAAATTGGAGAATTATCAAACAAACCTCTTTAGCCGAAATTGTTAACTAATTGAATATTGTAATATAATGTTACTATTTGAATACCATAGAAAGTAAGACGTAATTTGTCAAAACTCATGTGAACTATAATTTTTCTTTAAATTTGACTCCTTATCCTGCGAAAGATGTGTGACAGTACTTATGTTAACAGTTCTACTGCCATGAGTTTAATTAATTAGTTAACAGTACGCAAATTATTGTTTTTGGTTTTAATGAAGCATGGATATACAGAGTATCGGGGAAGGAAACGTCGAAAGTTTGAAAAAAGCTGTTTAAACAATTTTAATCATACTTTGTCTAATAAAATACATAGATATTTTGAATGGCTGAGCTGCAATAAACACGCAAATTTTGGTTTGAAAATATGATTTCTACGCAAAACTTTGCATTCTAGAATCATGTAAACAGACCAGAAACACGTAACATCTTTATTATTAACAATATAAATTAATATATTAGTTCAGAAAAAAATTAACCGAGAAATAAAAAAAGCAGTCGAACTGTGAAAATTGGGTGCTTTTTTATTTCTAGGTTAATTTTTCTTTCTGATCAAATGTATTCATTTATTTTGTTAATCATAAACAATTTAGATATTAATGAAGTGTTTATATGCTTCTACAACGCAAATAGTTGCCTAGAAAACATATATCCAAACCAACTTTTGAATGTTTATTGCGGATTAGCCATTTGGAATATCCGCGTAGTTTATTAGACAAAATAAGCTTAAAAATGTCTAACAGCTATTTTTCGAAGATTCGACATTTCTTCCCCGAATATCCTGTATATAAAAGGCTTGATTTCTGTTGGTACGCGACGGAACGGCGTTCCGGTTCTTTGGAAATAATTATGAAATTATATTATGTATAAATAGCTATTGCTATTATATTAATAATTAATTTGAGGCGCGTTTCGGGGCCTAAGATTTTAAAAATAAAGGATATATGTATCATAATAACTCTTATGACGACACTGTTCTCAGTTACGTCAAGTTTTAATTTAGAGAATCAAAGTGAATGATCTAAGTTTACTCACTTAAATAAAGTTTTTCTTACTATACATACTATTTAGAATGTGTTTTATGTTCAAAACAAGTGTTGCCTCTACAGCATATATTTTCACGTATTATTCGTAATTGCTATGCAATATTCAATACGGACTATGTGGACCTGCCAAAAAGAAACAAAAAGAAAAGACCTACTGCAGCAGAAAATATTTTCCACTCGTCGGAATTCGAACTCGGGTCTTTAAAGTTAACCCACCTGACACGGTTCCCCCTCACCACCAGGTTACCTCCTTTCCGATGCGAAAAGAAAGTGAAGCAGCAAATCATTCTTTAAAATTTGAGGGTACATTACATGAAGCCGTCGGTCATTTTCAAAAGTTTCTCAAAAACGACCCCAATTTTTTCTTTAAATTTCTTCTAAGAATAGATTAAAATACACCTATAAAGGCGACATACGTCCTATGTCCACTGTAAACTCTGAATTTTCGAAAATTGGAAAAGTTTGAATTTTTTCGGCGTTTTCCTAAAAGTCTAAAATTGATCACAGATTTTTGTTTCAAATGAAAATTGTTGTCCATAAATAATTCTTTCAATAAGGTCATATAATTTTTTTTGAAAATTACAGACAGACGAACAGACACAAGAACAGACACATCAACAGACACACGAACATACAGGTTTTTTTGCCGTCGTTCGATTTTTCTGTATCAACGACCCACAAAACATTGGTTTCTGGCAACACGAGTTAAAGGATTTTTTTCTACATTTCACAACATTAGTTAACCCTTTTTACGTTACCAGGACCCGGCATTAACAGTTTCCCCATAGATTCTCAACAATAATATTCGAATGTTGTTGAAATAATGCCTTTATTATGATTTACCTATAGATTTGTTAAGAATACCAAGTAAAGAACAGAAGATTCCTTTCTTATTGTATTTCATTTCATATTGTTAATAAATCTCTTTTTAATATTTACTGATTATTTCACCTTTGGAATTGATTGAAAATTTTCGTTGAATAGAAACAATGAAAAACAATTTTTTCTTCCTTTCTGGTAATTATGTAGTAAGAAGAAAAAGTATTGTAATAATGCGCCGGGAGACGGGGATTTTTCGACAAAAACCTCTAAATTCCGATCACTGGTCACGACAAAAGTAGATAAATTTTATTCTTGTATATAGTAAATTACTTCAATACGTTTGTAGACAGAATCCATGTTTTGTGGGTCCTTGTTACTAAAAAATCTATTTACGACAAAACGTCTGTTTGTCCGTCTGTAGTTAACACAAGCATCTAAACGCCGCACGTTCTTTTTTAGTCAAATCTGTGATACATGACAGTTTAAAATCATCTTTGTGAGGGACAAAAGTTATAAGAGTTTCTGTGGTATAGCAGGTAAGCGCACTGTTGAAGAAGCTTAAGCACGTAAGATCGAATCTCATCCACGGCGAATAATTTTTGCGGGTAGAAACAATTTTGCGGTTAATTGTATAGTTATAATCATTCGTATCCATTATAAATATCACATAAAGCATGTGTTTTGAGGCGCCACTACTTATTTTAGTGTGTTAATGTCTTTAAGAATCACGTATAAATATGCCCCTATTGCGATTCTGGCTTCAGAACGTCTGCACGCGCGCCGGTGTTGAGCTCTAGCGTTATCGCAACTTTCATCTGTGACGTAATTCAACCTTGGCCATTGTCGCCGAAAGATAAGACCGGGAACGACTTCCACAGAGGGTTCTAAAGACCACGGCTTCTGGTTGAAAATATTTCTTAGTAAAATGAGCTATGTAGTTGCGTGGGTTGTAATCATTTGAATTCCTATTGCGAATTTGATACCTTTGACACATGTAGAACATTCCTCTAATAAAAAATATAAGTGCAATGAATATCACGTAACTATTCTTTTCGTAATAAGTGTGCTTGGGCAGCGTGTTGAGAAGTATCTGTGATAGCACAGTGCGGTCGAGCCAGACCTACAGACTACAGGGATCCGAGTTCAAATCCCAGTAACGCTGGAATATTTTTACCTCCACGTGTAAAGAGAGTTACGTAATGCTGTAGGAGGATGTGTCGAAATTTTCACAGAAAACACGTTTTGTAAGTAGCTAGTTCGAAAAAAGTGGATTGTTGGTATTGTTCTTTTATTTTCTATACACAAGGCTGTCAAAACGCTTATTTTTTGAACCCGAAAAAGTGATTTTCCAAAAAACCTCTTTGTGAATCCGTCTTCGTGCAAGTAATTCTAGAGCCTAAAGTAAACACGATTTTCACCAAAATGGATATTCCTTGAACGATCTGGCTAATATTACGAATCTTCGAATTTGAAACGAATCTTTTAATTTTGAAGGTACTTTACACCAAACCCCATCATATTTACATAATTTCCTCAAAAAGAGCTCCAATTTTTCTGTAAATCTATTCCTCGAAGCACAAGATGTTTAAAGGTGGCTTACGTTCAATTTTGGGCGAACGATCTGAATTTTCGAAAATTGCAAACAAATACCTATTAACATTGTCGAAAACAAATATTAACGCTAGAGATTTTTGTTTCATGAAATCTCTTTTTAAAAAGAGATATTAAATTGATGTAAATTAAACACTCCACTCTTTCCTAGTAATGATCCACTCTTCACTAGTAATGATTGCTGCTATTGGGTCTAACCGCTTCCTTATTCTTTGGAGGGCTACTGTTTTTTTGAATGTTTTTCCAACAGTATTATCTCAAAAGTACTGGATGAGAACAGTTGATATCTGGAGTTGAAGGGATGGTGTTAGCTCCTATTGTAGGCCTGGTTCCTTGTGATTCCAGTGAAAAATCAGTAACTGCACTGAAACAGCAGAAGCGTCCGCCAATTGATAATCATAAGTGAATCACCATGTACTGGGTAGGGGGGAGAACGAGGAAATCTATATGAATTGTCGCCTGCTCTTTCTTTCTCAGATAAACACTTGGATAGTTTATCAACATCAAATCGGAATTTTAGCGCCTTTGATGTAATATTAAACATAAAAAAATCCCTTCCAGTTGTCTGCGTGTTAATTTTTAGTGTATCAAAATAGCCCCGACACCCGTATTACATTAGCCTCTAAAGTTGTATCATATTAGCCCCACAAATTTGAGGCTGTATATATCATGACACGATTAATATTATTGCATTATTTTAACGCAGAAAAGAATATGAATTCTTTCTTAATGATAACCTATTTTCAAAAATATCGTGTCATAAAAAATAACGAAGTAACATCAAAAGATTTATATCACGGAGGTAAAGTTTTTGACTGGAAAAATTAGGCATTTTAGTTTTGATTTTTTTCCTCCCAAATATTGTTACATTCTGAGTGTTTGCTATATGGTCATTATAATAGAATATATTTCCTATCATTTGACATTTTCTTGTTAATTTTGGACATAAATAAATAACAACTCTTAAAGTGTAATACATTAACTCCAATTTTCTACTGTATAATATTAGCCCCGACTGATCTTTATAACATTGTCGAAAAACAATATGAACGCTAGAGATTTTTGTTTAATGAAATCTCTTTTTAAAAATAGATCTTGTATTAAGATAAATTGAACACCCTGTTTTCTTTTTTAAAAACTGCAAATGCTTCACTCTCTTTTCGCATCGGAAAGGAGGTAGTCTTGTCGTGTACCTGGTGGTGAGGGGGAACCGTGTGAGGTGAGTTAACTTTAAAGACCCGAGTTCGAATCCCGACGAGTAGAAAATATTTTCTGGAGCAGTAGGTGTTTTTCCCCTCTTTTTGCAGGTTCACATAGTCCGTATTGAATATTGCATAGCAATTAGGAACAATACGTGAAAATATATGCTGTTGAGGCAACACTTGTTTTGAACATAAAACACTTTATAAATAGTATGCATAGTAAGATAAACTTTATTAAGGTGAGTAAACTTAGACCATTCACTTTGATTCTCTAAATTAAAACTTGACGTAACTGAGAACAGTGTCGTCATAAGAGTTACTATGATACATATATCCTTTATTTTTAGAATCTTAGGCCCCGAAACGCGCCTCAAATTAATTATTAATATAATAGCAATAGCTATTTATACATAATATAATTTCATAATTATTTCCAAAGAACCGTAACGCCGTTCCGTCGCGTACCAACAGAAATCAAGCCTTTTATATACAGGATATTCGGGGAAGAAATGTCGAATCTTCGAAAAATAGCTGTTAAGACAATTTTAAGCTTATTTTGTCTAATAAACTACACGGATATTCCAAATGGCTAAGCCGCAATAAACATTCAAAAGTTGGTTTGGATATATGTTTTCTAGGCAACTATTTGCGTTGTAGAAGCATATAAACACTTCATTAATATCTAAATTGTTTATGATTAACAAAATAAATGAATACATTTGATCAGAAAGAAAAATTAACCTAGAAATAAAAAAGCACCCAATTTTCACAGTTCGACTGCTTTTTTTATTTCTCGGTTAATTTTTTTCTGAACTAATATATTAATTTATATTGTTAATAATAAACATGTTACATGTTTCTGGTCTGTTTACATGATTCTAGAATGCAAAGTTTTGCGTAGAAATCATATTTTCAAACCAAAATTTGCGTGTTTATTGCAGCTCAGCCATTCAAAATATCTATGTATTTTATTAGACAAAGTATGATTAAAATTGTTTAAACAGCTTTTTTCAAACTTTCGACGTTTCCTTCCCCGATACTCTGTATATCCATGCTTCTTTAAAACCAAAAACAATAATTTGCGTACTGTTAACTAATTAATTAAACTCATGGCAGTAGAACTGTTAACATAAGTACTGTCACACATCTTTCGCAGGTTAAGGAGTAAAATTTAAAGAAAAATTATAGTTCACATGAGTTTTGACAAATTACGTCTTACTTTCTATGGTATTCAAATAGTAACATTATATTACAATATTCAATTAGTTAACAATTTCGGCTAAAGAGTCTTGTTTGATAATTCTCCAATTTCGTATTGTAATAAGATATCTTATGATACTCATGTCGTAAATAACTATTTGACAACTATTATGTTTAGTGTATGTGTCTAGTAGGTTTTGTATTATTCTGAGAAACTGGATCATACGAATCACGTTTACTACGTTATTCACACAGGAGCACATGAATCTCAAAAAGTATTTAATAATATAATCCTTGCTGAGGAATCAACGTTTTATTGATGATTTTAATTTTGAAAATTTTCATTAGTTTGGATGTTTAAATATAGGTATCATGTGTAATTACATGTCTGTTAAACACGATAGCATTATATGAAGCAAGAAACATTGTTTTTCATTTGATCATTCAACTTCATCAATCACTCAAAATTACTTTAATCTCAGATCTTCGATGGAGACATTAATCAAATAACATCGTAGATATTTGAGTGTTTTAAAAATAATAACGTGAATAAAAGCTTATATTTATTGAATTGGTTTTATAATAACCTGTAAAAACACGGATTTTCTGTTGGTTTTGGGGATGTTGAAAACATTCAAATAGTAAAGGCAATGTTAAGCTGGTGACCTTTAACATTGTTTATTTGATATTTTTCTTAGGGATAGTTTATAATGGTTAAACGTTTTCAAAGAGTGCACATTAGATACCCCGAATGGCCCGTTTCCGTTTAATAAACCGCTACGTTCTCCCTGTACAGATGGTCGTGCAAAATTCAAGGTTTTGATAGATTCGTAGAATGGCGGCCAACAAACCACCTTCGAACTCTGGCGATACTGAAATGTAGTCTGTGTTGGGAAGGTCATATCACTTGACCACCACTGTAAACAAACGCTAAATCTCTTTGAATTGTTATAACATCTGTTTTGCTTTCTTTTAGTGATATCAACTCGTTTTACCAAATACGTGATTTTGTTATATTTTTACACGCTACAATTATTTAAGTTTACAAGTATTTATTTTCAAGCATTTAGAAATTCATGAAATTTCATTGAAAAGTTCGCCAATCTAAAAACCTTTTAAATGTATATTAAATATATTAATGTTGTTTAAAAATAAGTATTAACAATGCGTAGATTTAGCACATAAAGCTCTGATTTGAATATGATACAATGAAATCATCAAACTAACAGTTTTAGAAAGGAATGAGAAATTGAATTGAAAATATTAACTTAAAGTTTATATACGTTTATGTAGAAATTTCTATACTTGTGTAAGTATTGTCATGTGTGATTCTACTCATGTGATCTTTCAAAACACAAAATGGAATATTTCTGTATTTGAAAACCTTAACACTACAATCATCCAATCCAGTGCAGTTTATAGCAAACAGCTAAGCAATATGTTTCCCTATTTTTTAATGGTAATGGTTAAACAAGAGGAACAAATAGTTTCTGACTCGGTGTTAACAGGGGACTTAAAAAAATTAATAATACAGTTATTCGGTTGCTCAACATCCCTCTGATAGAAAAACAGAAACAATTGTTTGGGCGTAATGCACCTTTGAAAAATATTTTTTTTATAATCAATTTCTTTCCTATTTGATAAATATATCGACTTGCAAATTGTAGGACGTAAAAGAGAATATAAAAACCAAATAAAAGTTATGCTCATACTCGCCGTAAAAAGACGAATTTAGCATAATGAAATTGGCCACAGAATTTGTTTACAAGCAAGTGCATTTTAAGCGTATGTGGCAGGCAAAAGCGCGGCATTGGAGAACTGGTTTTTCAGTATGCCCTTCCCACGCTATTCTGCTAGCGCGAATGAATTAAGCGCAAACAAATGGGGTCTACTAAGATATTAATTTCTTATAAACAATTACATATATCTCGAGAACGAGATATAATAGCACCGAACGGATTCCGGAATTTTGCATCACATTTAAACGCCATTCAGATTAGACAAAAAATTTGCAACAATTGCAAATTTATAAACAATTTCCAAATTTTGCAAATCTAAAGGGGGAGAGTCTCCCGATGTCCCAGAACCAAAAACAGCGAATTAACAATTTTGCAACAATTTATAATTTTATAGACAAATTCGAAATATGCGTTAGAACGGCCGGGAAAGCTCCGCAAATTGTGCCTGAAATGAATATCTCAAATTAGCAGTTTGTCAGGAGTGACAAATCGATTACTAAAAGTTAGAATAATTGTTGCTAAAATGATAAATATTTACTGGTCTATAGACAATCATTCTGGACGGAAAACCCCGCTTAGAAATATTTTTTCGTCGTGGCGTACGCGCAGGCAAACTATCTCCTTCGGCAGGGAAATAAGACGATATTTCCGTCTCGTACGTAAACGAACTAGCCCCCTCCCCCTGAGACAGCGATCTTTCTGCCCCTTGGGATGTTGCACCAATCACAGACAACTGTGGTTCTACCTGCTAGCGATTGGTCAACGCGTCCCTCCCCCTGCCCTCCCCCAGGCCGAGGGGTGTCCAAGTTTGTCGGCGCGGTGTGGAAGATAGAATTTTGAACGACATTTTTTTTGAGGGAGAGGGTACGAGCGCGGAACGGTTAGGTAGCATTTAGTGTTTCTATAGATTATTTTTATACGAAGTTGCATTCTAGTATGCTGACGAAAGCGTTTATCCCTACACAGTATTTGAATAACTACTCGAGTGTGCATATGTTCATATGTTCGAATGAGCGGTTCCGTTACTTATGACTAGACCACTTCCGATGCAGCAATCGCGACATATGAGGTTCGTCTCGGTTTCCTGACTGGTAACTAACTTTGTTTTCAGATACAACTTGAACATACAAAGAAATTTCTAAAAACGTGTTTTTGCGCGTTTTGGTGCTGTCATCTATATGACTATCCTGGGAATTAGTGCAATGCCATCTAAATAGATCGATGTAGGTGGCGTTGATTAAACTCCAGTACCTAAAGGCATTTTTTGCTCAATGCGCCATCGTATTCTTTCACGACGTTGGTAACACTGATGTTTACGTTTTTATGTGAACAAGTGAAGTTACATTTACAAGTGAACGAGCAGCATATTTCTTTTCAATTTTTATCCGCAGGCATATAATATCATATTTTTAAAAAAAAATTCAAACCTACGAATAGTATTGCCTAGGAACTTATTAAATTTGAAGAATTTCAAGTGAATATGGAGAAAACCAAACAGTGAGTAATGAAAGAGAATGGTTGAACGTTGTTACGTTCAATTTCTCACTTTTATTTTCCTAAAAATACAAAAATCGATTTTCAAATGAATATGATCCACAACTTATTCATATTACACTTAATTAATACACTATTCACATAAACTTACAAAACAGTTGCATATTTAATGTCTACTTTAATGTCTATATATACTGGCAGACCAGCTCTGAGGAAGACCACGAGAAGGTAGTTGAAACGTCGGCAACACAGCCTTCGACGTGGCGTCACCCGGACAGCCAAGATTATTTGTAATTTTAGAAGATTTTACGGCAAAAAGTTCGGAACCAATCGAGAATGAACTTATATTAGGGTTAGAGAATACAGGTTACATATGATAGCTTACAGGTGATCTTGTCCAGGAGTCTTGTTGGGAATTTTTGAAGGGGAATATAATATTATCAGCTACTACGATTCATTGGTATGCCCAATGCCAGATACTGAAACAACATTTTTGAATAAAGCTACGCATGAAAGTAATGAAGAATGAAAGAAATTCTCAACACATGAAAATACTTTTAAAACAATTTACAGTGTCGGTGACGCCACATTCAACTAGTTTCTAGTAATTAACGTCAAAAGACAGAAGGCAGCAAATAACTAAACGAGTCTCTTATTTGTGTCATCGACTGTGAATCGTTCAATACTTTTCGTAATACTATTTACTCATAGAAATGTGTAAAAGAGAAAGATTCTTAATAAAGGCTATTAATATAAGAGTGCCTTTTTACTTTCCCGCTACCACTTACACAGTAGAGAGAAAGATATTGCTAGACGAAAAACGACCAATTTTTGACAGAAAAACGTTTATTGCTGAGCCCTGATAACGAGAAAGTGGATAAATACAGTTGCTAAATTTAGAAAAAATATCGTCTAATACGTGGTGGAGCCAGAATCCATGTCTTGTGTGTCCTTGATACCGAAAAATCGATTGACGGCAAAACGTCCGTCCGTGTTTATGTGAACATTACTAGCGCGTAAAACCATTCATAAGAATTTTCCCAAATTGAAATCCACCCTGTCGATCTGGCCTGAGTCGGGGCTCTGCGATTTTGAAAAACATTCATTTATTTTTTGGGTTATTTTATGTGAAGCGCTTGGGACATTTTCAAAATGACTTCAAAATGGCTCCGATTTTTTCTTACACATGTTATAAAAGCATTAAGAAAAAGTATTGAGAAAAAGTATCTTCAAATGTAAAGAGTTTCTTCATGAAGTCTTTTGAAAACAGATTTGCAGAAATGCAATTGAGTCTATTCAACACAAATGAGCTGGATTTAATAGGAAATAGATCTCATTTTCATTAGTTCGTAGAATTTGAAATAAGATTTTTAAGAGATATGAACATCAAGCAACAAATGATACGATCGGAATATGTTCTCATCACTCCATATGTGAGTTTCTAACGTATCCTTTGAACTTCTCTAACTCCCGGAAACTGTCTCCAATCCTGCGAGCGTTCCATACCATCAGAATGGCCGATACTTTTGAAACTCCGAAACTTTAGATACCTTTAGAACTTCTGTCAACGCCAATACTCCTAAAAGCTTGGGATTTCCGGAAACATACAAAACCTTCAAACGTCACGACCTTCCCAAATGTTCGCTGTAGGTTTGTTGATACCTCTTATGTACTTCATGGTTTTGTCATGAACACGAAATAACAATAATATAAAATCTGTTTTATTATCTGTTCTAAGAATATATCATAGGGGTTTAATTTCGATTCAAAGTTTATACTAGTATGTCTAGATTCTTTTCTCACCCACTGCGGAGGAAGTTTGAAAACTATCAGAATTATCAAATTGATGTGTGTACTAGCTGAAATACCCCGGGTATCCTGTGCATTTGTTTTCGCAATTGTGTATTAGGTAGGAAAGGGTCTGAACCCTATCTACAATACAAGGCAGGGGTGTCCAACTTGCAAGGTCTCATGGGCCACAACTGTAATCAATAACGGTTGCGGGCCATATTTTCATTACTCGGGCGATCCACACGTGATCCCGTGTTGTTGATCTCGGCAGTTTGTTCGTCAGCTCTGAAAAGGAGGAAGAGAACCTTGCGTGCTATCA